>CM067222.1:76521965-76601432 GCA_034190945.1 Octodonta nipae
AATGAGTATTTTTTAAAATTTTATAAATACTTTTAAACAACTTAAAATTGATATAAGAAAATATAAAAAAAATTGTATTGCTCACAACAAGCCGTTTTATTTGATGTATAGCATAATGCGTTTAAAAAAGTTTAAAATTTTATTTTCTGTTTTTCTGTAATTTGTCTCCCAAAATTAATATTAGGGATTTCTCCGTATTTTTCCTGTAAAGTTCAAGTGAGGCCATATATGCTTTATTTGTTCAAATTTTAGGCCTCATGGTTTCGAAAACAAATGGGAATGGGTAATTTTGTTAATATTATATTAAATAATTTATTTAAAAATATTATATATATATATATATATATATATATATATATATATATATATATATATATATATATATATATATATATATATATATTATATATAGATGTATGTACTCGTCGTTATGAGCTCTTTGATTTGATATATTACATAATGCCTTAGAAACAATTTTAAATTTATATTTTCCATTTAATTCTGTAATTTGCCACCCAAAATCAATATTAGGGGTTTCTCCTTATTTTTTCTGTCAAGTTCAGGTGAGGCTCTCTCAATTTTCACAAATTTTAAGTCTTATAGTTTCGAAGAATAGAGGAGGATGATTTTTTTTATATATTTTTGTTAATATTTTTAAATAATTTATTTTAAAAATATGAAAAAGACATGCTTGTAATCGTCACAATGAGCCCTTTGATTTGATATATTACATGATGCGTTACAAACAGCTTTAATTTTAAATTTTTCATTTAGTTCTGTAATTTGCCCTCCAAAATGCATATTAGGGTTTTCTCCTTATTTTTCCGTTAGGTGGAGCCCTATATCTCCATTTTTTTTCAAAATTTTATGTCTTATAGTTTCGGAGAATAGGTAATTTTTTGTATATTTTTGTTAATCTCATAAACTAAATATATTTGTGTTCCTCAGAATGAGCCCTTTCATGTGATGTTTTAATTTTTCATTTAATTCTCTAATTTGCCAACCAAAATTGAAATTATTATTCTTTTTCTGTAAACTTCGGGCAACATTCTTTTTTTTTGAGAATTTTAGTGTCAGTAGTTTCGGGGGAAGGGTCGCATTTTTAAAAGTACCTACCCGTAAAATCAAAATTTCTTCTTTACGCTATGTACTCCTGATCGGGTCACCAAACTATATACTGATATTAGATTTCAGTAGGGAATTGGCTTAAATAAATAGAGCGGCCACCATGTTATGGCCGCGATAGTTAATAGGAACAACTATATGTGCTAATGAGGCGAGAAGTGGTTTTGTTTTTCACCTGATATTTGGAATTTACATGGTTTTGACAGCAGCAACCATACGTTTAATTATATTTGTGATATAATAAGAGTATTTTCTTCCTCCTACGTCTAAAAATTTTGACATAAGGAGGATTTTTGAGAAGAGAAGTATAATTTATTTTTGACTATTGGCGAATATGCCCCGCTAAAATGGTGGTTCTTAGCCTTGTAAATTTTCAAAATATTATTGAAAAATGCCTGTATATAAATAAGTCGCTTTTTCAGAAGATTTCAGTGTTTTCCTGAAAACTGGAGGATAATGTATAATTTCTAATCCCAGTTTTCAGTCATTAACAAATAAAATTCTTTTAATGGATATTTGGTCCTTTCGTAAATCGCATGTCAGGTTCGAACACCGGTTATTCGCAAGTAAAAAATTTTCATTTTCTTCATTCTTCTGAAAATTGAAGGCTGCTAGAGCAATTCTGATTCGTGTTCAGGAGAACAAAATACTACGGAAAACAAATGAAACTGTGTTTTTTTCTGAGTCTAATTATTTTTGAAAACGATTTTTTTGTTTGTGTCTAAGTAATTAGTCATAAGTACTTCACTGAAATTATAGTGATAGTCAGGTGGTATAAAAATCATCCACACTGTTAAAGATTACCTTGCAGAAAAGATGTAAATGATCAACTTCTCTAGTCAATGGTAGCCACTCTACAAAAATTACAAATTTTTGATTTTTATACCGTCTTAACATCTGCAAATGGACTTAGCTAAAATTAAACTCAAACCTCTTTCATTCCTTCTAAAATGACGGTTTCTATTTATATCAAACGCTTCCAGTTGATTGCGGTAGACAAATGACTTTCAAAAGAAATCTGGAGCCAAATTAACTTAAATAATAAGCGCTCAGATATAATTTACAATCCAGTAACGTTGACTCCTTTCTGGGTTACCCCGTTTGCTCATAATTAATGAATGACCCCAGAGGAAAGGGAATAGAAGCTAGTCGCTGTTGTACGCCATCCCGACGAGGGAGTCAGAAGAAACAAGGGTTATTTAAAATATGAATAGAAATGTTAGAATTGTGATTTCAACAATACTGTTACGCGTAACGAGTCGGTCCTAATAAAAAAATGAAACTATTAATTAATAATTAAATATATTTTTTATATGCCAGTACTTATATGATGCAGGTTTCTACAACTCTGAATAAAAAACATTATTAAATTTGTAATCTCCTGTTTAATTCAAAATAACTAATTGTCAATCTAAAATAACTCACTATTCATTATCCAACAACAAAAAGATAAGAGGACGAAATCAATAAAGTTTAATACTTATTAAAAAAAGCATAAGAATTCTCTATAACTACAGACTGAACAGAATTCTTGGAGGTTTAGAAACAAAAATTAGAGTAGAATGATGAATAAAAAAAATACAAAAAGTGAATAAAACAGGCAACCTCAGACACGTTAGGTAAAAAAAAGAAAGATAAGCAAGAAAACAGGTTTGCGAATATGGGCAACAGAGCTTCGGCAAGCACTAGACATAAACAACTAGCTTATAAAAAGTATTTACGTAATCCTATAGAAAACAATCAGAAAATATATAGACAGAAAAGAAACTATGTAAAATAAGCTAACTAGGAAGCATACGATGGCACATTGATGGTAGACAACAAATAGCATAAAAGAACTGAATAAAAAAGAAAATGCCCGAACCCCAATAAATAACATAGCAGAAGATAACTGGGTAAAACCATACAAGAAACTGTGGCAGGAGGAAATGTAAAAGAAGAAGAAATAAAACAGCAAATGTAAGAGCTCTAGATGATATAGATCTAGAGAAGCTTTCAAAACTACAAAAAATAGAAAAGCAAGAGTAAGAAATCGTACCAGTTAAGAAATACGGAGGGACACAATTGCAAATGAGACTTCTCCAGCTATAAACCAAAATAAAAGCTATAATGTACATAAATGAAAGAGAAACAGCAGAAATAATAACAACAAAGGTGTCACACAAGGATGCAGTATTTATTTTTTTATGTAACATATACAGTGTGAAACAGCCAAATGGAATAAGTTCGGTAACGAATAAAGGAGGGCCGGTTGAGAAAAACGCCGATTTGTATTTTTAAATGTGCATTTTTCCAAAATAAAAATTATATAACGTGTGTCATGTGACAGTGGCCAATATCAACTTTCTTATTTTAAATGCAAGCCCTTGTATATTATTTATTTTTTCGATTCTCCAGAAATTTCTAGACATAATTCATGTACAAAGCCCTACACCTATCTTCAACTGTTTCGGTAATATTAAGTCTTTTCAGATTTAGTACAAAAATTAGCATTAATAAAAAAGAGAATTATTTTATTTCAGAAATTCGCTACCTTACACTCAAAACTTAATTCCCATTTAGCTCTTAACATTGAGACAGTAAGCAAAAACCAGTTCGGCGTTCCTTTTAACTGATTTGAAAAAAAAAACAGTTTTGTATATTTTGGTCAAAACTCATAGCCTTAGCATCTTTGAATTTCCTTAACTGTACTTAATGAAATCAAAAAAATGGTACATGTACATGTACAGGGTATTCCATCTCAAACGAGCCACTTTGAATATCTTGGTTATTTTAAGGTGAACTAGCGCGCATTCAACATAAATAGGCTGATTTAATGACCTTGAGATTTGAGATGGGGAAAATAGGTATTGTCCTATATCATTTGAAAGTCCTTTTTACGGACTATACCGTCGTAATAAATTTTTTTATTGCAATTTCTGTACATGTAATAATAAAAGAGTATTAAAAAAACGCATTTACAATACAATACAATGCCTCCAAAGCAAATGTTCAAAGTGTCTTCCATTGACTTCTATACAATAGTACAACCTTGACTGAAAGTGTTATCTTACGACACTCCGCTATAATTAATTGGCATAGTTCGTTCGACTTCTCAGGCTGAGTCATAAAAATTTTGGATTTAACATGTCCCCACAAAAAAACTCCAACGGGTTCAGATCAGCTGATCGGGCAGGCTATTCTATAGGACCTCTTCTTCCTATCCAGCGACCAGGGTATTCCAAATCGAGGTATTGACGAACTGGTGCGGCGTAGTGAGGAGGAGCTCCATCTTGATGGAAATGCAATTGCTCTTCATGTAGTAGAGCATCATTTTCTAATGTTTCTATTATCAATGCATTAATTTCATTTTCCAATGTATTGTGATAAATTTCACCATTTAAATTGTCAGGAATAAACAGGGGTCCAATTAGATGATTTCCCAAAATCCCTACCCAAATGTTTAGTATTACCGGATGTTGACTATGAACTTCTCGAAATAAATGAGGATTTGTATCGCTCCAAAATCTACAGTTATGTCGGTTAACCTCCCCATGAAGTGAAATAGTGCACTGATCCGAAACGCAAACATTGTACAAGAAATTCGGGTTTTCCATCATACGCTGGGTCATAATTCCGCAACTGTTGCTTTCGATCCCAATCATCCTCATTCAATTCATAATGTAATTTACTTTTGTACGGATGGAATTTGTACTTATGCAAAATTCTAAAAACTTTAGTTTTGTAATACCGGAAGCTGCAGGCATTTGCTGGATAGACTGCGTGTTTGGTATAAGTTAGACATGGCCCAATGTAGCCACAGCTACCCCTTCATTATTTACAATTCCAATGGGACCTCTTTTTGGTTCATTACTGAGCCCGTCTCAACAAATTTTAAAATCAACTCCAATACGTATTTATGACCAACGTTATGTTCGGCATGGTTTTGGTTAAAAACCCTTGCAGCAGATCGAGCACAATTTTGATTTTGTAACAAAGGCTTACCAGCTCAACACGTTCTTGCAATGTGTATACCATAATTATCTTTTATTTTCAACAAACCAGTAAAGTAATAACTTGACAGATTCAATGCTTCAAATGTTCGAATAAAGGTCAGAACAGATAAACAAACTTGCTGTAAATACCAGCAAAAAATAATGTAAAATCAATGAATGTTTACATTTAATGTTTTTCTTGTATTGTGTATTATTACAGGGTGCGGCAGTGAAACAGGATGTTTTAAGAGCGTACTATAAAAGAACTCCTTTATAATACTTTCCCATGCAATAAAAACCTTTAATTTAATGATTCGGTATTACTACTAGGTCCGTTAGGTTTTCTGTTACATGAATAGGAATTGCAATAAAAAAATTTATTTCGACGATATAGTCCGTAAAAAGGGCTTTCGAATGATATACGACAACGCCTATTTTCTGTATCTCTATCTGAAACCTCAAGGTCATTGAATTGGCCTGCTTATGTTGAATGCGCGCAAGCGCAAATTCACCTCAAAAAAATTCCCCCTCGAAACAAAAATCGATCTGTTTTTTCTTATTGCAATAGTTTTGAAAATAACCAAGATATGGAATACCCTGTATATAAGAAGGAGAAAGATTATGTAACAATTCTCTGAAAAATTGAATGTAGTTTGAACTACCCAAATCGTTTAAAATGTTCCTGAAAAATCAATAAACATACAAAAAAAAACGTTAGTGTTAAAACGAAACTAAAATCCTCTATTTCAAGTTGGTTCAAAATGTAAATTTATTTAAAAAAAAATCTTGTTAATCTGTATTGATACTGTACCATAAAAATTTACTGCTAATTCTTTAGAATATATTCGCTAATGCTATTTGAATGTGTTGTAAACATTGGCCGTTTCTTAAACAACTGGAGATGAATCCGGAGTAAAATCCAACATGTATTTATGCAACAGCCTCCCGACTCACGTTCGTCTTAGGTCTGCAAGAAGTTGCGGTTTGGCATTTCGATCAGGTAAGCATGTTGGAAGAAACTTTGTGCCTTTGAAGAAGTTTGTTTGCTAATCTCGTAAGAAGTTCGTGGTACGAGCTAAGGAAACGATTCTCTCACGTATAAGAAATATTTACAGAATCGTTACACCAATATATATATATATATATATATATATATATATATATATATATATATATATATATATATATATAAAGTAGATCCCGTGAGTTCATATGCACAAATATTCACCCTCACTTTAAACGTTTTTATTTTACCAAAATAAACTCAAGTGATAAATACTATCAGCTGATGTGTTATACGCTTCCTTCAACTAAAAACTGTCACTCATAAGGCAATAGCGCCTTATATAGACTTCATTCACATCGAGAATTTTGCCTGTCGTTTCTGGTCTGCCAGTGTATACAATGTGCACATAAATTATGAAACATATTAAATAAAATCTATCATGATAAAAGAAGAATAAACCCTAACGTCAACATTAATTTAATAATGCGCAAATTTGAACATAGACTTCCCATGACGTCATTTATGTTATCTGTATGACATCATACACGAATTTTTTTAAATGATAACTCAACTTGTTATGTAACCGATTTGACATTTAAACGTCCTGTATGGAGAATTACTAGATGTGTTCCAGATTTGCATACCACAAAGTTTTTACCAGTTTTACCAACTTACTAACATTCGTTCTATTCTTAATGATAGTTATGTACTCTATATAATTACCATTGTGAACTTTTTTATTTTTTAGTATCTTTAATTCCAATGCCACTGACATGGGGGTCTTATTTAGACCCTGAGACGTTTGTAATGTCTGAAATATACCGATTTTTCAGTTTTCTGGACTTTTCCATTGACATAATTACTTCATCACTTTTTATAATATAAGCAAAAAAGAAATATTTCCATATTTTTGGAGGTTTCTATTATTTAAATAGTTAATTAATAAAACTGGTGTATGATTTTTGTAAACATCGTAATAAAGAAAGTTTTTTAAGAAGATTGATTTAAAAAATATATAATAAATATATTTTTTAATAATAAGTTAAGGGCACAAAGAAACAAAAGTCAAAATACAGCTTCAACCATTTTCAAACTAATGTTTCTATTTCAATTTTGTTACAATGATTTTTTCATTTGTTACCTGACAAGTCACCTAGCGCTCAATACAATGCTTGAAAATATCCGGAGATATGGTAACCTCTTTATAAATAATTGTAAATTGAATAGATTCAATAGAAGCTGAAGTAAAAGTAACGTACAATTCTATAGATACGTCAAATATTATCAAAAAGAGATTAATGCACCTTGATAACACTATCTATTATTCACCAAATAAATGCTTAAGCATTGCTGAATATTTGTCACACTGTTGCATTTTTTTGTTTCAAATTTCATTAATGTGTTATTAAGGTAGGTATTATAATCACAATATTATTAGACTTTACTCTAGCTTTAAATATTTGCCTACAGTTTATATATGTATAGACTCTTATCAAATTATATTCGGAATCCTAGGTTAGGATTTTCGTGCAATAAAACTTCAAAACAAAAATTGACATTCGCTTTTCTAGATTATGCATACAACACAATTTATCGTTTCACTACTGCACACTTTAACTTCAAAATCACCGAATGTTCAAATATATATACCACAGACGAAGTATCTGTAACCTTGAAACAATATATTCAAAAATCAACCAGAATCTCGAAAAGTGAATGGCAACAAATTCTGCTCTTTATTTTATTAGCCAACAACCAGTGCATGAATGTTTGCCTGTTATTAACACTTAATAATTATCCTCTAAATTCGTCTTTTCATTTCATTTTCTTTTTCAATTATATAGCTAGTCGGCAAAAAAACGCACATATCGATTGAAAAGGCTTCTTAAGAAACATACTTTTTTATAATTTCTGATTGCGTTTGAATGAGGTTAATGAGAATAACAAAAACCCGAAATAACAAGGATTAATTTAAAAAAAGTAGTCATATGACCCTGAACGATGCAAGCGAAAGCTTCGTGCGAAATATAATTCCAGTTTCTCGTTATCTTCCTGTCTCTGTTTCTCTTTTTATGTCATTCTTAGTAATCTACATAAATTTTAGGAAAATTGGCCACTATTTTGTTACGATTTAAATATTGATCCTAATATGTAATTTAGATCTTAATTTAAATTTAACTACAAAGGTTTAAATTACGTAAAATTAATATTAATTATAATCTTAACTTTGTAGAATTATAGTAATTCAAACCTACTTCATCTATTTAATATTCTGGCAATAATTTGGTTACTTTAATTATAACAGATTAAATTATAGGGACATTATGTTAGTAGACATTTTTTAAATATCAAAGCATCAATAGAATATTCTCCAAAATAGCTGTTGTAATATAGTTTAATCTAATATACATTAAAACAAATATCTGTTTTAGAACAAACTTGAATATTGAAAGATTCCTGACTGAACGAGAGTTGCTCTGGAATTTGAAATTTCACAAATTAGCCATATGTAAACGTAATTTTCCGCAGACGACTACTTTTTAAAACCCTCGCTCAATTACTCAACAGAAAATAATTTAATTCTCATGAAATATTTATGGCAATTGTGCTAATAATTGTGTAAATTAACAGTCTACTCAAACATGATTTCATAAACAATCTATTTGACACAGAAACAGAGACAAACCTGCAAAGAGACAACTTTTCGTTTAGTTTCAAATTCAAAGTATTTTTTGATAGTACCTAATACCAGAAAACGATAATTTTTTGTTCTTAAAGGCATATGAAGTATTCTCTAAGATCCGATATTAAGGAATCTAAAAATAGGCATAATAACAGATTATTTAATCTAGAATAAAGTAAAAACCATTTACATATGTTATGTTATAACAATGCTTATTAGAACTAAAAGTAAATGTGCTGGTATTGTATATTAATTGGATATTATATTTCGTATTTACTACAATTTATTGATTTTCGATAAACGACGAGTCTTAATATATAACCTAGTTTCTTTTTGTTACACAGAAAAATATGTTGCATAAGTATTTCAAGTGTCGTATCGGTATGAACTCTCGGAACAAATTATAATTTTTTCATTCCACCATCATATTGATCTATTTTCTTATGTGTAAGTGTTAAGTAGTTCACGTGTTACATCAAAATCTATAAAATACCTACTAATAATATATTTATTTTAATTTACAAAAACCAATAAGGTATGACTTGTCGTGCTGAAAGATTTGATATGTTCTATTTTCCTTTTAGATTCGTAAACAAACTAGGATATCGCCACATGGAGGTTAAAATTTTGATTACATATTAAGGTCCAAAAATTACAACTTTTTTTTTCAAAGCTGTAACATTTTTTTAAACAACAGCTCTTATGGGTTTTCGCAAATAACTAACTAAATAATTAACCAGTCGAATCGATTAAC
The DNA here is from genome assembly GCA_034190945.1 of Octodonta nipae. Lineage (NCBI taxonomy): Eukaryota > Metazoa > Arthropoda > Insecta > Coleoptera > Chrysomelidae > Octodonta > Octodonta nipae. Next base: position 76,531,508 of record CM067222.1, read on the forward strand.
TCCTCATTATGTAGGTTTTAAAAATACTTCTCAAAGAATCTTCCTTTCATTACTTTTTTGTATTCTGTTTCTGAAAAATCACAAAAGTGAAAAATTTGGGAATTTTGCAATCACGTAAAACTATTTAAAAATTAAAAATGTGTATGCGATATTCCTTAACTTATCAAACACCTGTAACTTTTGTTGCATTTAAACAAAAAAAAGGACTGATATAAGTAGTACGTATCAATAAATAAACATAATAATTTTATGAAGGTAGTTTTTCTCATTTCTATCATACAGATTTTTATTCCTATAGCGAGAATATTTTTTGAAAATAGGTGTTATCCAAAAGCACCACCGTCCATTTTGGGTTAACGGTTATAAAGTCGAGATCAGTCAGAGACCATATTACAAGTAAGCCAATTATTTGATATTTTCTCATTGTTTTTATCTTATCAGTAATTATCAAGCGATTCGTATTATTTTTATATTTCTACTTAATTTCGTGTTTTTATTTCCTTTTGCTAATCTAATGATTTATCTAATCAGTTAGTAGTAATGTCACATATAATTCGATATGGTTAGATTCCGTACTGTCTGTGTGAATTCTTTGTGCCCACACATTTTTATTTTGACCAGAATGATTTAAGATGTGAGTATTTTACTTATTAAAGAAGTATTCCTGATCGACACTATTTTATTTATAATAAGTGTAATTTCAACGTGCGCTGAAGCTAAAAACCGAGTGACAGTTATGACTACAATATTTTAAGTAGGGGTTTGTGACATAGCTGTGAAAGGTATATACTCTCTTCAAGAATGTTATTGTTCTCAAAAATCTTACAAAGGTAACATACGAAAAACATAATTATCTGATTATCGAAATTTGCAACAACACATTCTAAAACTAAACAGTAATACGAGTTGCATACTGATAATGTCAAAAAACAAGGCCAATGAAGAAGACGTTCAAAAGTTCCATGGCATATGTCCTTGCAAAATCCCAACTTAAACAAAATTGTCCTCGAACGTTATTCAACATCTCAGACATGACCTATCTAATAGCAAGCGTTGTTCATTGTCTAATAATATAAAATCAGGTAATGATTCTGACGATTCTATCGGTCCCAGCTTCGAGGTTATTCTGGACACTAAGTTTGTAAAATCGTGGAGGTCCACTTACTAGAACCCGAGTGTTTGTTGTATCACGATATAAATTTGCCAAAGTGGACAATAAATTATTTTGTTAAATAATTATTCTCAATGAAAATGGAACCAAAGATATGGTTCCCAACAAAACCCTGTCCAAACCTTTTCAGTGTATTGAGTATATTCTTTTCGCATCTATGGTCATGGTCAATGACAAAAATTTAAAGGATCAAGTAATATTTGAACGTCAAATTTGTGGCTGTTTCCTAATCCGGGGTCAAAATTAGTACAATGTTTTGAAGAAATCGATATTTTCAGAAAAAGAAACTGAAGACTTTATACTGTGGCTGTAGTTAAAATTCATACGGAAATGACAAAGCAGCAGTTAAGAACTTACCATATTACCTGAACATGTGTTTGATTTTGTTCACTATAAAATACATACTTATATCCTATTAACTGGTAAATCTGCAACCACAGATAAGGCCAAGACCATGCTTATAATTATATATCATTGTTTGTATTGTTTTTTAATAAAATTACATATAATTTATTTTGGTATTTTTCATTATTGAACACAAAATATACCTACGAAGTACTTTTGCACTTTTTTTACAATGCAACATTTACAAGTAAAGAAATAATATACTCGACAGATTAAACGTCTATACTTTACAGAAAAAGCTTGTAATTAATATACAGTGTGGAACAGCCAAATGAATTGAAATGAATTGGACACGTCGATTTGTATTTTTTTACAACAAAAAAAGTATATACGCTGTGTCATGGCCAATACCAACTTTCTTATTTTAAAGGCAAGCCCAAAATTTTAGACATAGTTTATGTACAATGTTCTACACCTATCTTCAACTGTTTCGGAAAAATTAAGTGTTTTCAGATTTAAACAAAAATTAACATTAAATTACACTCACTACTTAATTTCCATTTAGCACTTGACATTGAGATCGTAAGCAAAAACCATTCCTGCGTTCCTTTTTACTGATATGAAAAAAAAACAGTTTTGTTTATTTTCGTCAAAACTCTTAGCCTTAGCATCTTGTTATCTGCATGCATGAAAGTGGTGATCAGTGTCAGTGCTATTGTGGTTTGAATTTTGTTATCTGTACGTAATAATATCAGAAAATGGTTCATTTAACAGTAATGCGCAAAATAACCATTCAACATATGGTTGGTTGTGGAGATAACACACGGACACCAATGGAAGTTTCTCGCTTATTTCACGACAATTTTACAAATTTGCCGCCTGTATCCCAAGAACAATTAGCAAAATAGAAAAGCAGTTTCGCGAGCTTGGTCCTGTAAGACAGATAAAAAAAGTAGCTGCCAATGCTGAAAGTGATAATACGAAATTGGATATTATGCTTGAGTTTCAAGAAAACCCACATAATTCTGGTCGAAAATCTGTCCAACATTAACCCCACATCAATTTTTCAAGTATTAAAGGAAAGTAAAATGCAAAAGTCATTCGAATACAGTATTCGAGTGACTAGAAGCGAAAGCAGAAGGCTACGAGAATTATGCGAACCGATCTGAAGAGGGCAGATGTGACTCTGCCGAAACGGCGTCATTTTACCATCGATCCTGGCAGGGATCAGTTATCAACTACGCCGATGAATTCCCGGAAACCACCTAAAACATATATATATATATATATATATATATATATATATATATATATATATTTGTTGAAAAATGCTCATTTAAAAATACATATCAACGCGTCCAAGCGTTTTTCCCTACAGGCCGTCCTTTATTCGTTATCGAATTTATTCCATTTCTATATTCATATACAACTGAACACTTCATAATTCCTTATAATATTGACTTTTCTGTCTTATTTTTATAGAATAAAATGCACCTACAAGAGTATTTCAAGTAAAGTACAAGAATTTAGAACATTTAAAGGTGCAAAATTAAAATACTTTATAATTTTTTTAATGTGTAAATAATATTTTTTTCTTTTAAATCTTGTGCCTACCAGTTTTTGCTGTCCAATGCCAAACAATAACTCAAATTTACCCTACTTCAAACAAAAAAAAAACGTTTCTTGTCGATTAAATGAATTTAATCCACCTTTTTGACTGTAACGTTATTTGCGGTAATGTATAAAAGTGACAGTGGGTTCGCCAATTAATGAGAGTAGATGGCGCGTTCTGGATGTTGCACGACGCCAATAAAAATATCACTATCGCAGATATGTTATGTAGTGAAATCATATTATATACAGCAGAGCAATCAATTAGTTATTAAAATTTTCTACTTGCTATATTAATAGCATACTTTCTATTGTATTTCAGATAACATCATGAGATGTAGTAAAAGTAAGAAATTCATAATAATAATTTTACTCCTGATAACCCTTTTTACCATACTAATAAGTGCCAAGAATGGTTTGAGTGAGTTCACAGAGCACTTTGTTAACTTCACAAGATATTCACAAACGAATGAGAAACCTAAGAAAAATTAGTAAGTATAATAAATAACAACTAGACTACAATGAGCTTTTGTTCAGAGTAATTCGGATGTAACCAAAATAAATATATATATATATATATATATATATATATATATATGAATAAGGCTAGGTTCCGGGTGAGAACCGCGTCTGAATTTATTATATACTCGACGTTTCGACTCCTGCTTTGGAGCCATTATCAAGAGACAAACGTGAAAATGAGTTTCAAAGTGTAGATCGAACTCGGGGCTCAATCTGCCTACTCCCCAAAAGTCATTAGGTAACTGAACTGAATTTGAGTCTGATTTGCTTCTTTTATTTATAGCTAGCGGTGGGTTAGGAGGGGATGTCACGTGGTGAAGGGGCTGTGTTGTGATTGCTTGGGTGGTGGTGGGCGTGTCTGCTTTGTTTTATCTGGCAATTACGGATGTCCATGCTATGGGAAGGCGAGAGCTGTCATCGCGTCGGTTTAGACAGAGGGGTTTTTTCTCTATTTCTATAGCTTCGCGAATAGTAGATGCCCTAAGGGAGTTCAAGAGATACAATAGTCCTACTGTCCTCGAAGTTGATAGAGTGTCCTGTTTGGATACGATGATGCGCGGGAGCCGAACTCGGATCTTTATTGCGAACTGACAAAGAATGTTCATATACTCGATGGTTGACGCGCCTATTTGTACGACCTATATAGCTTCATGAGCTGAGCAACTGCGACATCGAATTTCGTAAACTTTTTGGTTCTCGTTAGGTACTTTATCTTTAGGGTTCCCGGTTAAGGAGAAACTTAGCTTTGTTCAAAGTAATGACCGCGGAAGCCTCTCGGAACATGGTAAAATGACGACGATTTGCTTCTTTTATTTATAGTTATCGGTCGATTAGAAGGTGATGTCACGTGATGAGGAGATTGTGTGGTGATGGGTTGGGTATTGATGGGCGTGTCTACTTTGTTTAATCTGACTATTAGGAAGGTCCATGCTGCAAGGCGGGAACTGTCATGGCGTTGGTTTAGACAAAGGGGTCGTTTCTCTATTTCAATAAGCTTCGTGAATAGTGGATGCCCTAAAGGAATTGAGGGTTGTGATAGTACTACTGTCTTCGAAGTTGATAGAGTGTCGTGTTTGGATATGAGGGCTGAAGCCGGATCTTTTTTTACGAACTGACACAGTGTTAGGTACCTTATTTTTAATAAATTCTTTCAAAAGAATATATTCAATGAAAAAGTAGTTAATATGATGTATTTGATTTATTTCATCTCAAAGTTGTTTTGGAACATTTCCTTGCCTTAGTAAACATTTATCAATAACAACTTACTCATATACATTAAAATTACAAAAAAAAACAACAAAACAAAGTGCAAGTACCTAAAACGTATCATACCTGAGTTTATCATAATAGACTTGTGAATTTTTACTAGTAACAAGTATTTGCAATGTCTTAAAAACTCATCAATAATTCAGTGGTTTTATATTCCACGCTTAACATTTTCACACTCATGCTTCGTTAACATAAACAAAAACATCCCAGTTGTTTTCTGAATGATAGTTGTGGCATCTTTATTAATGTTTATGCACTTATTAGGAATAACACCACAAATAAATGTCACCTTTTTTCCGAAACGGATTCATAACCTTCAGCAATAATTCCTTAAAAGCTACAAAAGCAAATTTCACCCGATCTTTCCATGATTTCTGTTTCATTAACTATGTTATTTTTTTTAATATCCCTCCTTTTGATAAGAATGGTAGCGGATATTTTGTTTATTGAACTGTTAAATAAATTTCTTGCAGTTTATCAATTAAATGGACAAGTATACAAGTAAGTGCTTTTTTTATTTATACTGATCAGTTCTATCATCTACCAATATGTCTACACTGCATTATGTTAAACCCTGTATAAAACAAACAAACGAAACCGTATACCTGGATTATCAGTTTAGTTTAAAGTATTTAAGAAAGATTCTTGAATATTTTTTTACATTTAAATAACACCAAATATTATTTCATAAAATGTAGAAGCTTAGAAGTATGTAAATACATACTTAAATGAATAAAACTAACAAAAAACGGAGTACGTTGATTGTTTTTAATCAGGCTTTCTATACAAAAACACAAATAAATTCAATTTCAATTTTCGTTTCAGTGTCTATAACAAAATCTATTCATGGATAGGAATCCCTGTGATCTTTCTCGTTATAGCCGCAATTATTGCCGCATATTTTAAATGGTATTTAAAATGGGTAAGTATACCCCACCTAACCATTTGAATACACTTTATTTGTGGTAATTTTTTAGAAGCAAATTCTTAGTTCTATTCAAGTAATTTTGATTAAATTTTTTAATGTTTTATTGATTACATAACAATTGTACATACGCGTATTTGTATTTGATATGCTAATACCTACGTCTTTAGAATTAGAAACTTTTCATATTACACTGGGCATTTACCAAGGGGGAATTAGGCCAGGGAGAGTTATAGATTTTTGGAAAGTAGGGTTTAAAGAGTCATTTCTAACGTTTTTTTATAATAAGTTTTACATTGTCTCGATTCTTTACATACATCAATAAAAATATATTTTTGTGGTCCTAATCAATCCTTCTTCCTTCAAAAAAATTTCCAAGATCAATCAACTCTCCTCCCTTCGGGGAAAATTTTCTGACAACAAACTTGATATTTGCCAAGCTTTTAACAATTCAATGCATCATTATAGTAAATATGTTATGAACATCAAAATGCAAATCTAACCTAAATACTCAGTATCGTTACATCAAAATAGTCAAACCTACTGACACCGACAGTTTACTGTCCAAAAAGGGAAAAGTCAATAAAATATAGTTAAAAATATCCAAAGCCAAAAAGTAAAAACCAATATAATAGTTTTTAAAGAAGAAAAATAGATATTTTAATGATTTTTTGGGTAAAAACATCACATTTGAAGTACTTCCATTGCTACTCGTCTTTGGACGTAAGTCGCATGAAAATTGACATAAATGAAGTTTAACCCAAATAATAAACTTTATTTATGTCAGTTTTCATACGACATACGGTCTTATAACTTACAAATAACCCTCAGAAAACAATACGAAAAAATATTTTAAAAGTCATGGAAAAGTGATAATACATAACCGAAGAAAAAACTAACGAAGGAGAAAAATCGTAACCTATAACTTCAGAAAACTCAAACAAGATAAAATTCAAGTATGTGGAACAAATAAAAGTTATGTTACTCACGCGTGCAAAAATTGCTGCAAGAACGTTTTAAAAAATTTTATTTAATTTTATATAATAATGAGCACAAATTGAAAACTAGCAAATTGTGTTTACAATTAGAGGAAAAAAGATTAAAGAGTGAAAATGTGTAAATATAAATAGAGCGCTTTAGTTAAACAAAAAGTTTATTTTTTATTTGATTTTGACAAGACCGTAATAAGAAATTTGGGGATGTGACTTTTTTAAAGGGTAGTGGATGGACTAGAACTGCAGAAATTATATTCTTTTTCATGTATTTCCAGAAATATAAATTCAGAATTTGTTAAAGTGAATCTTCAAATAGGAAATCCTAAGGTTTTTAAGGTTTTCAACCGTAGAAGTAATAGATAGATAGAGTGCGTTTGGTATCGGCGCATGTATAAGTGGAATCGTAACACTGAATAAGTTACAAAGAAATCCGAGTGTACATATCTGTCTCTGTCTATAACTGCAAGCAATACCTAGATGTCACTGGACTAACGCAAAAAACACCAATAAGAAACGAGTTTAGACAGAGTCAGATACGTCCACTTGTTCCTGTTTCTCTCACTGTGGGTTACGCTTTTCTATACTTAGAGCATATACCTTCTGGAAACATCCTGCAATGCACAAATATCTTGCCAAGACTAGAATAAGAGGGTAATAGGCTATTTTACTTTGTGTGTGAAAGCAGCCAATATAGTTCATTGGCTGCTTACTTCATTGGAAACAGCTCCCAATCCCAATCGAATGAAATAGGCGCTTGCTCTCTCTTTTTAGTTTTGGAACGTTGTTTGTACATTGAAGACTGCCTCCAGAACTACAAGCTCTAGGTTTTTAGGGGCCTGACATAGGTACTCTATATTTAAGTACTATCTCTATGGTTTCACACCCCCCACCCCGCTTTCATTGGAAAACTGTGGTAACTTGTCACGGTGTCACGTGAATAATATTCTAACATAATGGCATTTTTTATACTCCTTATCTTGATATAAGAAATTATTTTGGTTTTGTTTTTATTTTTTAATATTTTATTTTTATATGCCACTATAATTGAAACTGACTAGTTTTATATTTTGCAGAGATTAGATCGCAACAGTGGTACTCAAAATGTTATGCAACCCAGATACGCCGAAGATATGATATTATTGGAAGTGAAGACCATTTCAACAAAAAATTAACAAATTTTAAATTATTATTTTTAAGTAAACATTCCAGTAATTTTTTTGTGAAAAACAAACAGACATGAACTAAGAAAGACATATAAGGGGAATATAGTAATTACTTGCTTTAGGCTGTTACAAATTCAGTCCTTGAAAATTATCGGTTATGAACAAATGTTTATATTTATAACCAGTACTAAATTAATTATATTTTACAAACACTAAAATCCTAACAGAACCAACAAAAGAACCAGTTAAAATTAAACTAAATTAAAGTTAAATACACATTTACTTATGTCAAATTTCCTATCAATTTTTCAGGTGATTATTTGCATGTGGGTAGTTGTTTATTATATATTTACCTACCTCAGTATTTCCTATCACATACAAATATTTACAAATCCTGTTTTTCAATAGATTTTTACTTCCAGGGTTATTGTTATTTTCTGTCTTGTTCATCTTAGGCAATTTAATCAGTTTATTATTAGAGTATTATGAAAGTAAAGAAACATTGCCATAACACAAAGTTTCCAAATTGAACACCTGTTTTAAACTTATGAATTTTAGTTTTAGATACAGCAATAAATATATGTACTACTATTGCCTCATCCCAGCTTAATGTTTTGGCACTGTTAACAAAAGCATTTAAAAATCAAATGAGTTAATAATAAATAAAAATATTAACGAAATAATTTGGCCGATTTTGATTACCATTATGTTTCTAAACCTCCAATTCTAATCAGAATAATTACCAAACAATATTGGTTTGCATTTACTGATTGTTTATACGCCTACTATATGTGCCTAGTTTTTCAAGTGTTCCTTCATTTTAATTTGAGCTTCATTCCAAAGATAACCTTATAGAAAACAGTTTTTGTTGTCTTTTGTGAGATAGGAATCAAGAATATGCTTTGCTTCTCACACCAATGCGAAAAATGCATTGAGGAGAATAGAGTGCTCCATAGTATTAAATCCAGTCATTCTTATGTGATTTCCTATAAAAAATATTCTGTGTACAGCTTAGTGCATCTTTTGAAACATTTTTCCTTTCATAAAACCACATTACTTATCAGAAATGATAATAAATTATCTTAAATAAATTACTTTTTCTAACTTTAACAGCATAAGAAATGAAGTCACATGGGCATAACATAATTTGGAATTTATGATGTGCTATGAGCTATTTCAGCTTTGTAGGCACGTAGCCACACAGCAATCTGAATAAATTGGCTCACTATGAGTGTCGACGGCTATACAGGGCATAACATAATGCAGTGCACATATTTTGGCAGGTGATAGTACTGGTCAGTATGAACTAAAAACGATTATTAAAGACATATCTATCTTCTACAGGTAAGGACCTATTCCGTTATTAAGTTTTTGGAAATTTTTATTTATTTATGAGCCAATTTTACTGTTATTTTTCAATATATTCTTAATAGGTTCTTCCAAAAGGAGACTTTCAATGAAAAAACAATGTCAGTATGATATGCTTTACTGAAGTATTATACGGGATTTCTTTCAACAAAGAACTGTTTTTTAACATTTGCTTGCCTGAGTAAGCATTTAGTAGTAATAACTTACTTAGGCCGGTATTACATTGTCAAAAATCTTAGATAAAATCTTTTATAAAACATTTGATCAAATATTTGAAATGAATGTCAGAACTAATTTCATTAAATGACATATTACACTAAATCAAATATTTTATCAAATATTTTCTATTCAAAATGCGGAATTTATGTAATTTTATGCTCGTTTGTGCTACTGTAGTGTCTTTTATGGCTACGGTTTCAGTCATTTTAAAAACAAAAAACTTCTTATTAGCAATTTAATCAAATTGTTAATTCTAGGATTGTTATTGGATCAACTGTTGGAACATGCGTAGGTGATCCTTCGTAAAACAATAGAAAAGGGACCGATAAGTACCAACGGTCAGCAAACCGACGCAACGAGCAACTACCCTACACCTGAACTTATTAAAAGAGCTGAGACAGAAGGCAAGAATGGCGAAAGAATTATTTTTTAATAAATCAGGTCACATTATAGATGTTCATACGATAATTGTCTATTTTAATTGCTAAAAAAATACACAAATGAAAAAATTTAAGAATATGGAAGGTCCACCTTCATTACTTTAGTCAAGTACAACACTGCGCTTCATTATCTATATAGATCTGTGGCATGATTTATAGCTCACTATTTAACAACACACAAAATTGTTTTAATTTTTTCCGTATACTTATTAACTTTTCAATCAGTCGAGTTTTCTTTAACAGTCTTTGTAGGTCCACACAATGGTACTACCAAATTTCATTGTAAGCAATTAACCTCTTGTTTCGGTTTTATATATAACATTATACAAAATCAAAGGTATTCATAATCAAATAATAAAATTTTTGCTGTACAATTCACAATAAACTTCGCAGGAGCAAATTTACATTTTCACTGACAATTAACATCAAAAATCTTTTATCAAATATAGGACGACGCGTGCAAATGTGATCAAAGATATATGTCAAAGAAATATTTTATCAAAGATTAAGTATTACACTATCTAATATCTTTGACAAAGTTGTTTATCAAAGGTATTTGATAAAAGACTTGCCCATGTAATGCCGGCTTAACTCTCTTAACTACCACGTCAAAATAATAAATTCAAAACAAATAATCATTTTGCAATAATTCCTTTATTACGGACTGAGCTTAATGAACGAAAGCAAAGGACCAGGCACCTTTCTTATTGAAAAATGGACTTCCGTCAAATTGTTTGAAATTTTGGTAAGTTGTAGAAGTTGATGTTCTAACAAAAAAAGTACATGCGCTCAAACAGATTATACGACTAGTTCTCGAGATACAGGATGTTAAAAAACGAGAATGCCCCATTTTTAATATCAGATTTCGCATGATAGATGTGTTTTATTTTCGGTTAGTGGAGAAATTGTGATTTGTACATTATTGGACATAAATATTTCACAAAACAATTGCCATGAATTTTGCTGGATTACAGGGTATCTCAAAAATACGTAACATGTGATTTTGGAAAAAAAATTGATTACTACGTTGAAAACATAAGAAGATGTTATTACACAATTAATATATCGTTAAAGTAATAATTTCTTGAATGTGCTTCATATAATGTACAGTGTGAGTCATAAATATCGCTATAGAAGGCATATACATATTTTTACTACTAATGAGTTACCCAGTACGAACCATTCCTGATGCAATAAACAGATATATTATCCGTCTCTTTATACTCAATGAGATGTTTTTCCATAAGAAAAGTGCCTGGTCGTTGGATTAAAGGACCATGATTTCTGTTTCATTAATTCTGTTGTAAATTTAAATTATTTTTGTTTTAAATATCCCTTCATTTGATAAGAATGGTAGAGGATTTTGTTTATTATACTGTTCACTTGATATATTTGTTGCGTTAAATAATGTGGGGAAATACACACATATGGCGTACCTACTTAGGTTGACAATTTTGAACATTTTGTTTGTTGTACTGATCGGTACCATCATCTACGAAAATATCTGCACTGCATTATGTTACACCCGTTACTACAGAGATAACTTTAATCACCATTCTTTGACAATTCGATTTCACCCTTTTTAGTTTTATATGTTCTGAAAATTAATACTGTAGCCTCAGAGGTTTTTGGAATATAACAATTAAAAAGATCTTGTTTAAAACGTCATATTACCTTCAAATGAAGCTATAAGTAAAAGTCCAACTACAGTAGCAGTGGACAAATTCATTTGGATAATGTTTAAGGATGATACCGGTAGATCAAATGTAGGTATATTTTTATTCACTGTGTGATAAACAGGTTATGTTAACATCAGAATATAAACAATAATTAAAGTCAAATTTAATCATATGGTTTGGGAATCTATAGTGACCTATCCAAACTCAAAAAATTCAAATAACGTGCCTTTAGGGGAAAATTCACTAACTCCAAATATCCTAGATATCAAAAGGGTTTAGCTCTGTGGGAGCCTTTGCCAGGTTATCAGGTCCGTGGTTGAAGTCGTAGCAGCTTCCCATGAACTTTCTGACCGTCCGGACTGTTACTAACAGAATGGCTTTTTGCATTAGTTGGTAAATATGTTCGTCCAGACCGAAGTATTTTAAATTATTTAGTAGAAGTTTTGGGACTACTCCTGTTGTTGACATAACAATTGGTACAGTTCGTGTGTTGTTCATGTCCGATTGAAGTTTATTATTATTGTTCTGATATTAACTGTTATTTTTGAGTTCTGTCATAATGTATGGTTTTTGAAAGTTATTGTCACTATCATACAAAATAATGAATTCATGAGATTTCTTAATAATATTAAGATTTATTCTGCTGTTAATTATTATCACTTTATAATAGTAGTTCATTTTTAAAGAAGTATAGATAATAAATGTTGCATTTTATGTGAATTAATAAAATGTTATCCCTAAAAGACGTTGGTGTTGTTGATGTACCTAATAGTGGTTTGTCTTTTTAACAGACTTCCTAAAAGGAGGAGGTTATCAAATAGGCGTGAATCAATCTGTTTGAATAACTACTTTTTTAATATAGTATATATCCAGATTAGTAAAATTTCAAAATTTAAAAATGAATTCTATTCATCAAGAAATGACATTTGGGGCTGAACATATATATCTGCATGTAAATCGACAAATACACCTATTACATTGGTCCATTTCTCCAAAATCGGATTTGTATACTTTTTTAAATTTATTATTATTAGGGAAGGTTCCGAAGTGGTCTCATATACTTTTCTTCAATATGCTATTCTTCTTAAAATGGCCGAAAAAGCCAATATACCTATCAAAAAGGCCATCGAAGTGACTTAACTGACATTTTCTCATAAATATCTGAATTGCAAATTAATAGTGTGGGAACTGAAGACACTGCAAGTTTTAATCGCGAATTTGAAAATTTTCAATGTACGTCCCATGCATATAGGTAGTAAAAAAAAAGTCTTATGCATCGGACCGGATCTATGTAAGCGTATGTTTTTGGGGTCGCTGAATCCGAATCCGAGGTCAATTTGACCTCATCAGGTCAAAGTCAAGGTCATTCCAAGGTCAAAATGCCATAATCTAATCAAAAAATCTGAAAAAAAAATCATATAAGTGTTTTTGGGGTCGCTGAATCCGAATCCAGGGTCGGTTTGACCTCGTCAGGTTCAAGGTCAAGCCAAAGGTCAAATCTCCAAAATCTAATAAAAAAATCTGAAAAAATTCATAAACTGTTTTTTTTTGGGTCGCTAAATCCGAATCTGGCATCAACTAAAGTGTTACTCCAAAGTCATACTGAGATATGTCTAATGTCAATGATATGGAGTTTTTTTGTTCTATTCAATTGGTTCAAATACAAGGCAAGATCGAATTAACTTGAAAGAAATTAACGAAATAAATTGTAGTAAATTAAGATGTCTTTTAAATCGCTGAAACCGAATCTTGGTTTATTTTTAAGTCAGTGTCGAGATCATTAGTTCAAATTTAATAGCCATCCCTTGGGACTAGTAAAGCATATAACAACATGATAACTCATAACGATAGAATTTATTCGTATGTTTTTCATATTTTTTTAGAGTCATACTAATTTCTGAGCCCTTATTTAGTCAACAAAAGGTCTTTGAAAATTTTGATGCTTCATAGGCTGAATGTTATTAGACTTTATTGCAAAAAAAGTGTTCAATAAAGTTATCAAAGCATATGAATTAGATGAATTAGAATACTATAAGCAAATGGAAAAATCTCCATTTACTGCTTGAAATTCACGATTAATTTGAAATTAACATTTCTTTGTTTTAGTAAGTTTGTTCAATTAACATAAATCAAACTTAATAGTTACCACATATCTCAAAATAGGTACATTATTCTGAAATACCGATTTCAATTCGCACAAAATCCTGCGTCCGTGAAGGTTACTAGAAACGATGATAACTGCTTCGAAAGAAGATGTGTAGAATGATTCGATTTCTAGCCCTTCACGGTCACGAAGCCAGCGATGGCACGCTGCCTTGCAGGTGGGTGTTAAGGTGTGAGTATGAAGCCGTAGGGTGTCTGATGACGAGTTGACAGTGTCCTCGTCAGAGTTAGAAAGCTCTCATACTTATACCTGGGGAGGTAGAAGAGATATCACCCCCAGGACGGTGGACTCACCTGTGATTGGATCAGCACCTTAACGTGTGGGTATTATAATATCTTATGGAGACTAGAACAAAATAAACTCGATGTCATTAACATTAAAAATATCTCAGTATGTCTTTGGAGTAACACTTTAGCTGATGCCAGATTCGGATTTAGCGACCCAAAAAACGTAAGTATGAATTTTTTCAGATTATTTGATTAGATTTTAGAGATTTGATCTTGGCTTGATCTTCAACCTAACCTGATGAGGTCAAACCGACCTCGGATTCAGATTCACCGACCCCAAAAACACTTATATGATTTTTTTCAGATTTTTTTGATTAGATTATGGCAATTTGACCTAGGAATGACCTTGACCCTGACCTGATGAGGTCAAACTGACCCCAGATTCGGATTCGGATTCAGCGACCCCAAATACATGAGCCAACATAGATCCGGTCCGATGCACAAGACTTTATTTTTTTGTGGGGCTGTGTAATCAATAGAAGTACCTTAAATCAGATAAAAAAAGAATATATGTCAGAAAATAAATTGATTGATTGAACACATTTTCTAAACGGTTTTTACTTTAAGCCAGTCGAAGTCGGTTCTCTTTTAAATATAAATTATTTACTTTTTTTGTACCTAACAACAGGCAATGTGCTATTTATTGTCTAGTGTTATGTTTTGTTAATTACTTTCAGCTTTTTCGTTCGTCAGTTGATTGATTAAAAAATATTTTAGAGTTCCATAATATTCATTCTACTATATTATTTATTATAAATTTCATTGATCTTTCTACAATTTTCTTGTGAATTTTAGCCTAACCTTCATACCTATTTTTAATTTTTATTGTGGTGTACCAAATTTTGCGTTAATTTTCTTTATTGACTTTGAAACGTTTGGTTTTTCTTCAATATACGTCGTTTTATTTCGATTGTGGTGTTATTGCCCAAAAAAAATCAATTAATTTTCTTTAGTTTTACATTGATGTCCAGACTGTAACATTAATCTACAGTTTGCTCTGAGTAAAATCTATTACGTGATCAATGGTAGCCCAATAAGTGGAAGCTGTAAATAGACATCAACTTATAATTTAAACGTGGTTTTGATTTTGAAAATTAAAATCTAGTCTTTCGCTACAAATTTTTAGAAATATACCATAATAATGGGAGTAAAGTCTGCATATTAAAATTTATGAAATGTTTCAGGAAATACTTTGAATAGATGAAAATAGTTTCCAAACAATACATCACAAAAAGAAGCGGACCAGGCTTACACAGATCACGTCACCTGAAAATCAATTATTAATATCTATTAGTATTAATATCTCAGTAATTCTATTCATAATGTATACCTCCCTCTTAAGATTTTATCATTTACTTAACTGAAATATCCATTGTAAGGGCATTTACAGGGCCACTCCTTCGCATACCTTAACGCGAGATATTAAATCGCGACCGAACTTCTGCGAGTCGGATTTGATAATAGACGCGGAATGCACAGGGCGTTTAACAGGAAGGCCGGATTACCAATTCCTGGGGAATATTTATGCGACTCTAGGTTACTTCGGTTCTTCACCTCCTATTGTTTACATCCTTGTCGGGGACATCTTGAGATTTATGTCTTCGAGTAAGCTATTCGAATCCCACTTCTGATTAATTGTACACCTCGACTCGAGATGGCGGTCGGCCTCGACGCCGGGTACTTATTGTTGTATTAGCTACTTAATTTATTTACCTCCTGAGGTTTACGGCTGGGGTACGGACCTCCTTACAAGGAATTAGTGGATATATTAGAGACGAAGAAAAGCAATTGTTTGTTTGATATGATGCCAGATATTTAGTCCGTTTTGTTTGTGAAGAAGTTTGTAGTTGAAAAATTTTCAGCTATAAAGTGTATATCAAATAGTCTTATATACAGTATGTGGACTTTTACTATTAATTTTACGCAAAAAATATATTCTTCACAAAATGTTCTCTTTAGCCTAAACCGCAAAATACGATAAAAAATATAAATTTTTTTAATTCGTATACGAGGATTTTCAAGAGCAAACTTCCGTTATTTTTGAAAAAAATAAAAGTTGTTATTAAAGAATTACCTAAAAATATGTAATTATGCCTATCTAAATTCGTATACGAGGGTTGTCAAAAATATGAATTTTGATGAAGAGTAAAGAACCTTCATTTTTAATAAAACCAGTCCCATATTCTTTACTAAGCAAAAATTGTAGAAACAACAGTTACCCAAACAACAGAATCTAAATTGAAAATTTCTTTCTGAGGGTACAAGTTTTTTATTAATTTAGACCCAAGAAACTGATATATAGCTTATTTTACAGTTTTTACCTTATATAACAGATCAAAGAGATTTTTGGCGTTGCCTGAAGAGTTTTTTATTGGGGAAATAGTTTTTGCTGTGAAACTAAAGATATAATAATTTATATTTAAAAAAGAACAGACTTCAGCTGATTTAAAACCGTTTAGAAACCATGTGCAATCAATAATTTCTGATATATCTTCTTTTTTATATAATTTGGGGTATGATTCCATTGAAAATTTTAACGAATTCTTATCTATCTCTTTCTCTCTCTCTCTCTCTTTCCCCCTCTCTAAATTTGTATTGTTTTTCTGTATTTTCCAAATATTTTTATTTTTTTTTCTTTGTTTTATTAGTTGTAGTTGGACCACTTTCTATAAGTGTAAGTCTAATTCACTCTATATTGCATTCACACTGTATATGATTCGGTGTATTGATAACCACTATATAACTTATTTGCCTATCATTTTCTGAACCACCCTGTACAATTATAATGCAACTCAGCACAATATTGCAATGGTCCTGATATCTTTTAAAAAAAACCTGTATGAGTATAAATTCTCTCCACACTATAGACTCTTTCTATTTTTCTGTTGTTTAAATTATTCCTGTATACCTATGATTTTACTTCGGCCCATATGTCTAGTATTCCATTGATGCAACGGCTCATGGTCTACCCTATTTAACAAAACTCACATTTCTAAACCACATTTTATGACTATAATTTTACTCTACCCTTTATTTCAACCCCCGGGATATGCAACTGCTTCTAAAATTGTTTGAACCCACGCCTATAATCATATTAAACCCCGTCCTAATTCAAACATCCTAACTGCTTATGTAACACATTTTTGATACACCCTGAATAACAATAATTAAACTCGACTCTTACTTCAAACAACTTGCATACGCAACTACTTATGTTCCACATTATATAACTTTTTTAACCGCCCTGTATAACTGTAATTCAACTCCACCTTATATTTCAACCATCTTGTATATTCAACTGCTTCTAACATTTTTTGAAACTTTCTGTACAACTGTAATTGTACTCGGTCTTATAACGCTAATATCCACTCTGTATAACTATACTTTTGCTCCACTCTTTTTCAACCACCTCGTATACGCAACTACTTATGTGCCATGCAATACAATATTTTTTGAACCACCCTGTACAACTAATTTAATTCTACCTTATATTTCAACCATCCTATGTATACAACTGCTTATGAACCACCTAATATCGCATGTACGCACGCACACACCTATAACCGTATGTATACCATATAGAAGAGTTCGCCGCCATAACAAATTTTTGTTTCGATAAACTAATGGCATATTTTCTACCATTTCACGCGACTGTAAGCCCCATAACTTAAGTTCGTCTCTAAAGGAAACTGACTTCAAATGAATCGAAATGAAAACCATTACAAACACCTTGTATGATATACTTTCAAGGCATATCTTGACTTTTAAACTAGATATTTATAATGAAAATATGACATTTACATTGATGTTTGCGGTTTTTGCACACATTTCTCCGATTTCCGAAAAATGGTATGTATCTTTGTAGAATGCAATTTACAATATTCAAAGAAAACATGTTATAGACAATTATATGGTAACTTTCTGTAATCTTCCTTAATATATGCAGTTAAATCATCAGAATTGTCCAAGCCGTGTTTGAATAACCGCTGGTCATACATAAAAAAATGTTGTCGACGAATTGATAACCTCTTCAATTTTTGGAAATCGGTTAAAAACGCAGCCCGATGGTTATAAAGCTATAAATAACAACAGGGCACATATTTTGATGACTATTTTTATTATAAACATAGTTGAACACCGGAAATATATGATTGTTCAGAGTTCAGTACATATTCTTTGCTGTGGAATACACGAAATGCATCATACTTCTGTAAAATTGAATTCGCTGTTTTACTTTTTTTCGTGAAGATTTAGCTGACCATATAATACAAAATTACGTACCATAAATTATTAAATTCAAATTAACCAGACTCAACTTTACATAACACATAACAAGAATTCCTTTAGACTTCACCAATTCCACAAATTTAAAAATATATTTATTTTTTCTCAATATAGTATAATTATGAATGCTCACAATTTCCTTAGATGGTCCTTGACTCCCATATTATGGAGCGGATACAAGGACAACCAACATGTAATCTTGGAAAAATCGAATATGAATGAACTGAAATTCTAAGGTAATATCCGTTTTTTACATTTTGACTTTGAGGTCAAAGTATCCAGAAAATTTACATGGAATCAAAACTTCGTGTATATATGGTATCACCGTCACCTTTTTCACAATATAGGTTACTTGCCGGACAAACAAACTAATGTTTGTCGGTGATTTTCATAAAAAATAATGAAAATATATATCTATAAGTTGCTATAGTGAAAATAAACGGCAGAAAGTATTAAAAATGACAAGCTATTAAGTCGGATTACATAATTAATATATTACATAAACACGCCTAGCAAATCGAAGTGTAATATATAAGAAATTGGTATATGTGCTGATATCACTGGAAATTATCAGATATCCAGATACAGGTAAAGCTAATAAAACGTGTTGAGATATGAGTAAATTATTGGAAAGAGAGAGCCTTGGACAGAACTAAATGCAGCAAGACGTTAACAGGTACCTATTTCAAATATAAAATATAATCTAAAAACGATAAATAATAATATTGATCCAAAGATTCGATTTGCAATTCGGAGGTAATTCGTAGTGTATTGCCAGCACCCCCAGTGCCCGACTTGTAAGACAAGATATTTTTACTCCTTATCTTAGAAAGTAAAAACTCAAATAGAAATGTTGGCCGTAGTCCAAGCAAATGAAATAAAGAAAGTAGTTTTACTATATCAGACTCAAATCAGACTTCCATTTACGTAATAGATAAATCGACTTTTCTCGCAATTATGACTGAACAAAATACTGTTTCTACACAAGCTCTATCTTCAGTTGAGAACTCGAATTTCAAAAAAGAATGTAACCTTTCTAAACACATTAAAGAATTGAAAGTGGGAAATTTAAATGTCAAACCAACAGATTCGTGTAGTTGCATAATTCAATGTTTAAATTCCAAGAGATGGCTGAAAACCCGTTTTATTATCAAAATAGTTATTTCTACCATTATTACTTGGAAAGGTCTAGTTAACCTACAAATTATTACTTCTAAGTTCTAACCTAAGAATCACAAATTAGCGGCTTTAGATAAATCACGACTGCCGACTTTGAGTGTTTGGTAACTTGTTTCCCCAAAATTTCTCAAATTATTAAATATTAAATAATGTCTCAACGAAATAACTAGTAGTCGACCTTTTAACCATTAGAAGAGCGTGCAAGAATTTTTTGTATTGCCTACACATTTTACTCAGGTTGAATAAATATTTGCATATGTATTGTCATTGTATTTATTAAATAATCTAAATGTATTTAATGTCAGAATATTGTCCTTCTCCAACATCTAGAAAACGTATCCTCGACTCACGTCACTGATAAGTTATCAACTTTGGGATAACTTTTTGTACTGTACGGTAAAATGAATTTTACTTCCTGGCCTGCGGGAAACGTGGGCAAATATATAATGAAAATTATAAAGTTCGATATTTTTGAATGTCCAGCCTTGTCGATACGGTGATGTAATAAAGCTTGTCTAGCATGTCTACAGTGGATGTATAAACCCTGTTGAAATCTGTCTAGTCTTTCCAACGATTACTAAGAACAAGCAGCCAGAAAGACATTTTTTAACGGTTTTTTCAAATAAAGTCTATTTATCCAACCTTAAAAATGAATAGGTTCTCAATTTGTCAAAATTTTTATTATCTGTGCCCACCAATCACTATGAAGCCGCTAAATAGATTTCGATAATTTAACTGTTGTTTATTAAGGAATATTCTGAAGTCATTCTATCAGTCTTAATTTTCAATAACCTGAGTTCAAGTAATAAATATTGTCATCAAATGAATATCCACTAATTTCTTTAAAACCTCTTAACCGTATTAAACTATATCCTGTATTCTATGAAGGTGCCATATATTTTTTTATAACGTAAATGTAATAAACGCCAACAAAGTATCATAAACTTTCTCAAAATATATCAAAATTTAAATGTCTATATACCAAAAAACAATTCATGATCACGCGGGGTAGGTGTATGTAACTGACTTCATTTTTATTTATCGGAAATTAGTTTTTTTTAATAATACATAATAGTTACCTAAATGATATCTCATTTTTTGTATAAAAATATCTGAAGTCATGTTCAAACTTAAAAAAAAACTCGCATATTGTTCGAATCTCCCTGAGAGATCTCTTCATTGTTTACGTTTTACTTTTTTGCTTTGCTTTGTACTAATATTGTAAAATTAAATATAAGTAATGGATAAACAGTCAATTCCTATTTCAATATCAAAACTCTGGATTTCAATAGACCATCTGGCTCCATCTGTTGAACTACATCATATACTGTAGCACCATGCTGCGATAGAAAACTACATTGGCAGGGGTGATTTTAATCGATAATACAATTCTAAAGTATCTCAGGGGATAAATAGAATGTTTGAGATTCATATCTACAATCATACATATTAGATGGGGTACATTTTGATTGAATAAAAAACTAACCGGAAAAGAGAACAAAAAAAGAGCACTTTTTACCTGACAAACGATTGAATGTTACCTTACTTATTACCATTTTTGGATAATAATAGACTGTAGTTTTCTGTCTCGATCTGCGTAATTTAAAGAATATTATTTCCCAATTTGCTAGAAAACCTAATTTTAAAATTTCTAAAATATTCTAGATTACGGAGGGCTACATCGAGAAACCAAACACTGTAAACGTAGTTTCTAAAAACTTTCATAAAATGTAGAAATTGAATAATAGTAATATAAGGCCACATTTAAAAGTGAGTATAATTAGAAAACAGCGTCCACTTGATCACATACTACCTACAAGTAGCAGCGAGGAGTTTGGTATAGGTGTAGGTCAAAGAAGATCTAGAATGAATTTTTTAAATTGGGATGCGTTGCAATCAAGGGCGGATCCAGAATTGTTATTTGGGGGGGAGGTAGATCTCGTTTTGGAGGGCGCTTGACGTCACTGAAGATTAATTTTAGCACAATAAACACTAAAAAACTATGACACTCAGATAATTTGGGGGTGGTTTCAACCCCTTAGCCCGCCCCCTGGATCCGCCTGTGGTTGCAGTGAGGTAGCTCTATTTACCATAGTTTCTAAGCTCAATCTTCAATATCTACTATACATATATTTGTTACATAAATGTATTTCTTTATTTAATACATTTACTTACTTAGCAAAGATATTGAACACAATCAGACTTACTGAGAAATCAAACTAGATTGACCTTGTTTTTCTGGTATTGAATCGTTTTTGCAAATCAGAAGTCATTAAGGACAAGTTTGCTAAAATCTCTGTCTACAAAAGATAGTGATATCAGAATTTATGCAGATAGTGCATAAAGAATTTGACAACCATAAAGGACCAAGGTGCAGTATAATTATGAAATCTGAATGAACCAAGGTTTAAAAAAAGGAATTCAGCGCATCCTAGTACTAAAATCAAGTAAAGTAAACTCTACCGCTAACTGAAATAAACTGACGATAAAGATTGCCGTAATTGTCTCTTATATATCAATGTTGGTAAGCTTACATCGGTGTTCTTTGAGTACTAGAAAAAAGATCAGGCTGTCATTTTTATATATAGCACTATGTTTAGGGTCCCGAAACTTGGTTTAAGGTTCATCCAATCTCTTGTACATTAACAACGAAAGCCCTTCACCCTTCACTTATACACTCAGTGTCTGCAATGATATGCTGTCCAGGAACATAGTTCCCGACCTATTCAATACGAAATTTGGTGAGCTCATGTGCATATTATTGCTGCATTAGAATGCAAACACTTTATAATATCGGCATATTACTGACATTGTCACATACTTGTTTGTTGTAAAGACAATAAATAAATAAATAGAGACGTCTAAAAAGTGTCAATAAGTCCTAAATACTCTGCCAAACTTTGGAAAAATCAAATAGTTCTGAAATGTCGGACTTGTAGGAAGTCTCATTGAAATTTCAGTGAATAATTGACTTTTTCAGAGTTTTCTAGTATGATTAAGACTTATTGACACTTTTTTAGGTCGGCATTACATTGTCAAAAATCTTTGATAAATATAAAAGTACTGTTAGTTTGAAGTTGGTAGACAATGTAACTCGTTCCTCGAAGTTTCCTTGGACTTCCATCGTCTTGAAGTGGTTGATCTCACAACGTTTCAATAGCTGTGTATCTGCTATCGTCATCAGGTGAATCAAATCATTCACCTGATGACGATAGCAGATACACAGCTATTGAAACCTTGTGAGATCAACCACTTCAAGACGATGGAAGTCCAAGGAAACTTCGAGGTATAAAAGTACTGTTAGCTCAGGTTATTTAGGAAATTACGTGACAAAATATTAATAGTAGAACAAAACCGACATCAACGTTACCCAATATTCAAAAAAAAAAAAATAAAAAAACATATTTTTTTTATTTTATAGATAAAACATTCTTATTAACTGAAACGATAGATCTCCTCATACCAAATTTATGTTCTAAAAATACATATTGTAGCCCCGGCAGTTTTTGCAAATTTTCAGTCAATCCTATGGAAGACATATTTTTTTGAATGGCCATATTACCTCACCGGATAACCCTATCATTATGAATAAACTACCGTTGGAAAGTAGAAGAGTTGATTTAGTAATCCCTCATCTCACTTTTCCAAAGTATAAATACATATAAGTATTGAAAATATTAGGCTATTCAGTAAAAAATTATTCGGACGAGTCTATTCAGAAAATTGCTAAGGACTGGTACTATAATCTTAATGCCAATTTTAATTTTAAGCAGACACATATAAATATTTGTTTCATAATATGGATTTATGTAATAAATTTAGGAAAATGGAATACCTTACTCCATTTAGCCACAGATGATAATGACGGAGCAATCATAATATCATGCTAAATTCGAAGGCTATTGCAATTTGCAAACGTATTTTTCCATTTGTAAATGTTTCAATAAAAACTCAACACATACCTAGATATCCAAAAGAAATTTGGCTTGTAGACGCTAGATGTAAGACCGACATCTAGGATTTTCGAGGAAATTAGCTTGTCATTAATTAGTAATTATTAACAAAAAAATAACAGGAATCTGAATTGAATAACATAAAATTTGCATTGTTAACTACACATATGACGAATAACATCTTTTGTCTTCTATTATTAACTATTATCAATTTGAATCAGCATTTCAGTTTTATATAATAATAAAATATGCAATGTACTGAAAGTGTAAACAAAGGAACCTACTATTATTTACTTATGTTTTAAAGAATCAGTGAATAGAGAAGGCATTTTTTCGTTTTTTATGTAAATTTAAAATAAGTAAATGGAGTTTAGGTATTCCATTTTGCTAAATTTATTACATAAATCCATATTATGCAAGAAATATAAATATATGTCGCCTTAAAATTTAAATTTGCATTAAGATTATTAGTTATAAGGATATAGTACCACCCCTTAGCAATTTTTCGAATGGACTAGTCCAAATCTTTTCAATACCTATGTGTATTTATACTTTAAATTTTAGAAAAGTGAGATGAGGGATCTCTTGGATCAACTCTTCTACTTTCTAACGGTGGTTTACTAATAATGATAGGGTTATCCGGTGAGGTAATATGACCATTCAAAAAAATATGTCTTTCATAGGATTGACTGAGATTTTACAAAAACAGAACATAAATTGTGTATGAGAAGATCTGTCGCTATAGTTAATAAGAATGTTTTAGCTATAAAATAAAAAAAACGATTATTTATTTTTTTTCGAAATTTGGGTATATGTTCCATTATCTAAGAAACCAATTAACAAAGTTGAGCGTATAGTAGCTCATTTTGTAGGTTTTCAGTTCTGTTAAACATTGAACATAGTAGCAAACACGGTTTTATCGGTGGATTTTGTGTAAAAGGTAAAAAACTAAATTGTTACCGATTTTTCGCTGTTTTTTTTGTTAAAAAACAAAAGCGCATCGATAAAAATGTTGAATTTTATGTCAATTAGTCAAGTTTTATCATTAGAACACGTTGATGCCGGTTTTGTTCTACTTTTAATTTGCGCATCAAAAGGTCTTTTTCTGCGTAAATGACCTGAGCTATGTATGATATGAACGTCAAAACAAATTTCATTAAATGATATATTATACTACATGTTAGCAAATATTTTGCAAATCATTCAAAATGGAGAATGCACAAGTTTATGCTTGTGCTGCTATGGTGTTTTTGATTGTTACAGTTTGTGTCATTTTAAAAAAGAAAATGTAATAGGCCTAGAAAGGTTTAATAACCAAAATTGCTTGTTAGTAGTTTAACCAAATGTTTTGTGTTTTATCTATGTCGTTATTCTAAATATGACATATACCTATTAAAATTTGGGAGCAAAATTTCAGGGCTTAAACAATTATATGTTATTTGGTAAACTATTGGAATTTTTCCAAACCTATTTGCAACTGCGGAAAACGTCTACAACGGCACGGGCGTAGGTGATACCTTGTAGAAGAATAGAAAAGTGACCCACAACTAGCGACGGTCAGCAAACCGGCGCATCTACCCTACACATGATCTTATTTAAAAAGCTGAGACGTAAGGAAAGAATGACACAACAATTATTTTTGAATGGATAATATTTCACTACAAATGTTGATACTATAATTGTCTTCAGTGGTTACCAAAGAAATATACAAATGTAAAGACTTATTGTATAGAGGGTATAGTATTCTACGCGAATACAACACTGCGCTTTATCTTGTGTATAGATCTCAGATATGATTCATAGCTCACTATTTAAAAGCACAAAATATTACTTTCATTTCTCGGCATATTTATTAACTTTTTAATCTGTTGAGTTTTTTCTTTGTGCATCCACACAATGGTACTAACAATTTTCATTGTAGGTAATTATAGTATAGTTTTTTAACGTTTAATCTATTAAGGAAGATCCCTAGGTGATCTTATATACTTTTCTGCGACGTGCAACTTGCTGTTTTGCAGAAAATCGCCGAAAATTCCAAAATTCTTATCAAAAATTTCATTTAAGTGACATAACGGATATTCCCTCATAAATATTTTAATTCCAACGTAATGGTGCGGTAATTTTAGGCACTGTAAGTTTTAATTGCGAATTTGAAAATTTTCTATTTATATCTCAAGCATATAGGTAGTAAAGCATAGTATTTTCGGCTCCTTAAATCAATGAGTACCAAGATGGTGCTTTTGGTTGTCACATTCTCCCGACCTAATAGAAAATTCAGTGAAAACACATGTCAAACTTTAAACTGCTATTTGGTGCGTTTATACACAGGGTATTTAGTTATAGCAAACAAAATCACAAAGTAAAGTGATAGAAGGAGTTGCATTTATATAGTGATTGTGAAATATAGGACGGAGTAAAATGATAGTGGTCCATAGGCAGCTGTATATACAGAATTGTTGGAATATAGGGTGGAGTGGACGTTTGGTGCTATAAAAATGTTGGAAAAAATGTGAAATTAAAATTATATAACGTGATTAAAAAACTGTTATATGATGAGGACATAAGAAAATCATATACAGGATGGTTGAAATATATGCTGGAGTTGCATTATATATATACAATGTGATTAAAAAATTATTTCTTTTATAGCCCATAAGAAGTTGCATAAAGTGTGGAGAGGAATTAATGTTACACAAGGCGATAATATAAAATGTTAAAAATGAAATAATTTATGGCGTAGCCGACAAGGAGTTATATACTATGGTTGAAATATAGGACGGATTTCACTCCGTAAATATGGGATGGATTCTACTCCGTCCTATAGTTTACAGAAGGCAGCTAACAAATTTATGCTTGTCCGTGGCCAGTCGTATGTACGTGATAGTTGGTACATAGGGCGGAGTGGATTTATCTATAGTTATACAGAGTTGTCAAATAAAGTTGAAAAACGGTTACATGGCATGGTCCATAAGGCATAAATATATTTTGGGCTTGTTAAGACAACGCGTACTAGTTTTTGTTCGTAAACATTTACCTGTCAATTTAAATTGAAATATATCATTGTGTAATATTGAGGCTTTCGGTGTTACCTGGTTCTGTCTATTAAGGTTATACATACAACATAAAAAATAAAGAATGAAAACTACCTGAGTTCAAAAAAACTAAAAAGTTGAAAATAAAACGGTTTTAAAAAAATATAACCGACTTCCACCTATAACTAAAAAGCTAAAAATAATTATAACAAAATACAACTCTAGCAAATAAATAACACATTCAATATTGTTCGGTACCTACCTAGAAAGTAAAAAATGTAAACATTAAAAGGTGCTGATCCTGTACAAATAAATTACCTACCAATCTAGTATATTTTGATGCCAAGCAAATCTAAAATCCTGCATTGCGTACTTATCTACGACTTCATCAAACTTGATTGTTGCTTGGCACCCACTTCAAAAATATACTAGATTGGTAGGTAATTAATTTGTACAGAATGAGCACTTCCTGGGTAGGTACCTAACAACATTGAATGTGTTATTTATTTGCTAGAGTTGTGTTTTGTTATAATTATTTTTAGCTTTTTAGTTATAGGTGGAAGTTGGTTATTTATTTTTTTAAATGTTTTGTTTCTATTTTATACAAGGAGTTTCTAAAATAAGCCAAAAAGTCCCTATTAACGTGTGCCCTAAAACGTATCCTTAGGAAGTTATATGATCAAATAAAACCGTTTTTTTTTCTGTTATAGACAAAACGGTCTAAAATAAATAGAAAAACATGTATAGGTCTTAGATAACTTTTTACGTTAAATAACATGTGCTACTCCGTTTTTCAACATGCAAATCATAAGAGTCCTGTTTAGGTTGGCGAAGGTTTTTTTTTTAAATATCAATTTTTTACAATTTTCTCTACAGATTTATAAATGATTCATTGATTTACGAACTCTTTGTTAAATTCTAAGTGTTTGCCATATTTTAATGCAGGCGGTTTCAATTTCCTCCCGTAGTTGCTGAATGGTCGCAATTGGATTTTTATAAACTTTTACCTTAAGATGACCCCACAAAAATAGTTTTACATTATGTAGGTAATGAGGTGGCACCCCTTCCTTCATAAACCATATGATTTGGCGCTCAGTTAAAGGGACATGTTCCAAAAGTCTTGGAAAGTTGTTAACTAAAAAATTGTAATGATCCTCACCATTCAATCTAGGCGATAAAAACGGTCCGATTGGCCGATCGCCTAAAATGCCTGCCCAAACGTTGACGAAAAACCAAATCTGATGCCTGGACTAACATCTGCTGTGTGGGTTTTCATCAGCCCATCCATGAGCGTTATTTACATAACCATCTTTACTGAAGCTTGCCTCATTCGTAAACAAAATAAGAGATGCATGAGATTTTCGCAAAAACCATTGGCAGAACTGCCGTCGTGGTTCGTAGTCATTCTAATTTAAACGTTGAACACACTGGATATCAAAAGGATAAAGTAGTTGCTCGCATAGAGATCGCCAATGTACGGAAAAATGTATGTTATGCATAGGTGCACACACTTCTAACACTAACCCTTATATTGTACTGCACAACTCTCGATACATTTTCTTCCATCACCGGTGTTGTTACAAATCTGTCTCTGCCACGATCATTTACTCTTGGCTGGAACGAACCCTTTTCTCTTACACGTTGGATCATTTGAAATACCTGTTGAGAAGGAAGTCTTCTATTAGGGTATGCTGCCGCATACAGACGCCTCGCTTCTGATGCATTTTCAGTTGCACGACCGTACATAAAGTGCATATCTGTCATTTCCATGTTTGAATCTAACTCCATTTTATAACTTGCAATAATGTTGTAGGTATTCTTAAATTTTCCAATCACCACTTTTACTAATTAAACCCTGCAAAGCTCAATTCACAGTTTATCAATATCTTAAATTGTTAAGCGTTGTGGCAAGGTCAGTTTTTTATTTACCATGGTAAACATATTTTTGTAATTTTTGGCCTAATAAGGCGCGATTTTCAAACTCAATTTACTCGAAAACCATTGGAAATATTGATTTCGACATATTATTAATTATATTTTTACGTAAAATTGTTTCTATTTTAGAAACACCCTGTACATAACATTATACAAAATCAACTTTCTTCATATTCAATAAGATTTATGATGTGCAATTCTACAATAAATTGCGCAGTCGCAATTTCTGATTTTCACTGACAACGTCGTCTAAATGTGATAAAAGATTTATGACAAAAAATGTTTTATAGAAGATTAGGTATTACACAATCAAATAAATATCTTTGACAAATATGTTTTATCAATTATATTTTACAAGAGATATGGCAATGTAAAAACAAACTTAGACTTGGTGTTATGCAGAGTTATGAAGATTTTTAAGAAATTTTGTACGATTTGTTATCAAAATAGATTTTAAATGCCATTTTTAAACATTTTAAATAAAGTTACGAAATATTAATGATGAAATTATATTGTAACACATACCTTATCAGACGAAGACGCGGCTTTTCCTTTCGATGTCGACGGTCCTTTTTCCAGCAGACTCTCGATGGAGTACCTCTGCAGTTGCCTACCTTGATTCGCGTTTGCCATGACGTAGCTCTCACTGGAACAGAAAGACAATAAAACTTCCATCTTGGAAAGTCGGATACGGCAAGAGAAACAAAGTTTCGTCAAAGTTCCAAAATCGATACCTTATTAGGAAAGTTTCGCAAGTGCTTGCCAAAGTTTTCTAAACAATAGGAGTTTGATATCGCCCTACGGTCCCGGTAAACAACTGAATACTGATTAGAAGAGGAATAATGTCATCGTATATATTTTTTCATTGGTATCTTTTTAGCGACACGTATTATATAAAAAGTAATTTTGATTTAATAAATATTTAATTTCTTCTAACTGAACTTCCTCTTCAGATGCTTGGATCTTGGATAATACATGTCTAAAGAAAAAAAACCGATAAAAATAAATGATAACTTACCCTATACAAATGTTTCCAATAATGTTTATATAAACAATAAAGTAACTGCATAGCTACTCTATCCAATTTGAATAGTGGTTATGAGAGATTAAAATATTAATGTAAGATTATAATACTAATTTAAGACTAATACGATACTGAAATGGTTTAAAAAAGAGCGGCAGTCATTTGAGACTGAACGATGGAAGCAAAAGCTTTTTACGCAATATACTTCCCTTTTCTCGTTATCTCACTGTCTCTATTTTTCTTTAGTTGTCTCACTCTTAGAAATGGATATAAATATCAGGTGAATTAAAAAAATTGTCACTATTTGTTATGACTCAAGTATTAATCCTAATTTAATTTTTAAATTAAATATATCTGCAAAGAAATATAAGTTTATAAATGTATTGAGTAAGTGTTTGTAAATAGTTTTATTCATCTGAATAAGTATTTGAAGACATGATGTCAAAGAAAAGTTCGTTTTGTTCTTAGCTAAATTCATTACAAACACATAACATTTATACAAAACAATAAATTATAGACCTATATATTCAAAGGTAGCAACAATTAAAAAAAATAAGTTTTTATTTTTGTCATATTAAAATGAGTTTTCTCATTTTATGTCAATAGAAAATAGTACATAAAATTAATTAATAATTACATAATATTTTAAAAAAGTATAATTATTTTCAGTTTCGAACTGGAGAACTTTGGATTCGCAGCCGTATTCTTTAGCACCTGGACCACTTGTCTTTGGCGGACATAAAAGCTCCGGATGTATATAAGACATCAATATCTCTATTGAGTACTTTGTTTATTACGATAACAAAACGATGTAAACAAAGGACATGTTTTGCTTAATGCGTATTCTTCTATGAGTCTCTATTCGTTGATAATATGAAAGTTTAATGTCAATTTGCCTATTTGTGGGGTATTAATTTCAATTTGAAACTTATCGCAAAGAGAGAATTGGAGTGTTTATTAGAACGAAAAGCAAATTTTGTGAAGGTATTCTATATTACTTGGATGTTACATTGTTTCATTTCCTATTTATTATTGATTTTCTGTAAAATTATTATTCAGAAGTCTTAATGTAAAATGTATACTTGATAATATGAAGCTAGTAAATACATAAATTTAATGACAAGTTTAATGGTGTTCTTTCTGATGTCTGACATGTCAAGTCTCTAATTTAATGTATCGCAAAGAGAGAATTAGAGTTTTTATTAGAACGAGCAGCAAATTTTGCGCAGGATTGTATATTAGTTTATTTTCTATATATTATTGATTTTCTATGAAAGAAGAGACTGTAATATATTACCTGGTCCCTGTTTCTTACACAGAGAATTGAATTGGATGGACATTTCAAGATCGAACCAGTGTGTAGTGTCGGTTGGTCGGGTTGGGTCGGTCGGGTCGAAACAAATGAAACTTAAAGTTATGGATTTCATTCCCTTGCTTATCTATTTTCATATGTGTAAATGTGGGCCTCCATTAAGGAGCTTTCGCTTCAAAAAACTTTAATTCAGTTGCAACTATAAATTAGTATAAAAGAGTAACCCCTACATGTGGCAAGTGATTTGACAATATTTTTGTAAAAATGACATGACTGTTAGTGTTGATATATATAATCATCGATTGTAATCAAAATATTATGTGATAGTATAACTTAAACTGACATGCGTTTAATTCATTGTAAGCTTCTAAGCTTCTTCAAAGGTTACCAATGCATTTCTAAAGTCTTATTCAATAACCTCAGTAGTCAAGCCATTAGTAGTCATTCCGTAAGGTTCAAAACTCTTTAATTTGACAATTTGTTGCAACAAACATTGGTTTTAATGCCATCAACCGTGAAGAACATATAGAAAAATATGTTACTGAACTGTTCAACGACAATTTGGCATGCCAATATTGATAGCCATACTTGTAAATACAGCTACCTACATACATTGAAAATTCGATTAATTTTATTTCATCTACTGAAAACTGATTCAGTAGAAACCACCGAAGGATATTTATTGGATATCCACGTCCATATTATTCAGGATCCAGAAATAATGATGCTGCTATGCAGATTAAGACAAAAGCTTCACTCGAACAAGATCAAATAAAATGAATTATACACTGCAGCAGTGTTAACGACTCCAAACTTATTACAACATTAAATGAAAAGGGTTAGTTACAGGCAATGATCATATAAAGTCCAAATTTAAATTTTTAACAGCGTCAACCTCATACCTGGAACTAACATTAATAGATATCAATCAATAGTGTTGCCATAGAATTTACCCCGACGTAATGTCATCTGGAATACACTTAATCATATTAATATTATAGGTTTCCCACGTGAAGGTCTAGAAGATTTAACTGTTGGTGGACACGAGAAAAATGAAAAATACAAAAACCCGGATTCGTCGGAATGATAGTAAAATCCTGATTTACTTAATTGGACGGGCAAATACCTTCAACTCACTAGTTAGGTATCATTCTTACCTTACATACTGCACTCATTTGTATAGATTTAGAACATTTTTATCGTTTTTTTGAAGAGTTTCTCCTTTACGTATTGAAGTATCAAATACATGAGCCAAATTGATGGATTCAGATAGAACCAATTGGGATCCACAAATAGCTCGTGGAGAAATCAACCTCTAGAAGTTTCAGACATGTTATTGAAATATCGATACAACTTTTGAATTTTTTTTAAGTTTTTTGAGTTTTCCAATTCTGAAAAGCAAAATTACTATTTATTTATTACAGAGTTTCTTGCCTTACTCAAAAGAAAAACCTGAATCGGGTAAGGATACGTTCAACAAAGAATTTATTTTGTGTCGAATTTTTCTTGTACTTGAAATTTCGATTTTTTGAAACTGGGTCTAAGAAGATCTACTACTTACTTGTTGTTGTACCTGATCCAATTGCAGTTTCTGATCTATTTATGAAGAAAGCACAACGCTGGTAATTTATTTATTATTTCATACAATAGTATAGCAATTTGTGTTGTATTGTATGGCTGCGAGTCGTGGACTATCACTCTTAGGGAGCAGGAAAATAAAAATTTTTGTCAGTTTTGTGGTCCCATTCCAGTTCAAATATGACCAATCAATCGTAACACAATAAGAATGAAGAAGCTTGTATGGACAAGTCACGTTGTCAGAGCGGAAGAAGTCCTCCAGACAAATGTGGAAAGATAACATAAAAAGAAAAGTCAATAAAATAGAGATAAGGAACTGGCAACAAGCAACAAAAATAGAACCGAATGGAGACCAAAACCTGCAAAGTATTGTTCGGTCACATAAATATTTGATAAAGTACTTACATGTATTGTTGAACATTGATTTACTTTTAGTTTCATCCAGTTTTTACTTTCAAAATTTTGGTATAATGAAGTCTCGTTCACCTTTCTTTTTTTTTTCTATATATTTCGCCATATTCTGTCTGAAGCTCCAAAGGCGTCAAGATAAAAGGTGATTACTATAACTGAACAGTGCAGTGTCCAAAATTTTATTTTTCATGAAAAATGAACTACAGCCACCCTTGCTGAGAAACAATTAAAATTATATTGTCAAGTTCTACACCTAGACAGTTTTCTACTTCATCTAAATTATAATTTTTTAATATTCTTGAAAAAAATGTTATATTTTACTAACTTAATTACATCATATTCCCAGTATAACCGATTATTTATAATTAACAGCCTGCGAAATCCACCATCCTTCTGCTTTTAATATTTGCTCACTTCATCTGGAAACTTCGCAAGTTCGTAAGACTTCAAGAAACAGGCTTCCTGAGTAGAGATCAGTAACTTTTTGCAGACGTTCTTTACATCAGTCGAGCTGGAGCATATTTGCTTTAATTCCAGAAAACCGGATGAAGTAGTTCTATTTACTTTTTAGATTCATCAATCCCCGATCGCAAAGTTACCGTGTATTTACCTCTTCGCGAATTTTAATTACTTCTCTCGTCTAGATCTGCTTAGATTGCTTGCGTTTGTCGCTTGGGACAAAATCATTTAACAGTTGTTCTTGAAAAATTCACATTTTAATTAGGATTTTTTAATTTTTCTTAACAGAGAAACATTGCTAACGTTACAGGTTTCGATATAAGAATTTATAATGAGTTAAAGAGCTGTCAATCAAGTTAGAGAATTTAACAAATGATATCCCTCACTATTCTTTGTTGCTCATTTAAATTTCAGATACTTGTGCAGAAAAATCTGGGGAGAGAAAACCGTAATGAACAGGCACAATAAATAATGTTGTTATTTTGTCTGTTTGTTTTTGGATTTATTTAGTATTTAACCGACTTCCAAAAAGGAGGAAGTTATCAATTCGTCTGCAAGTTTTTTTTATGTATGTGGGGCGAATATTCAAAAAAGGCTTGGGCAATTTTGATGATTTATACTTCAGTGTATTAGGGAACATTACAGAAAGGTCCCATATAATTGTATATAACATGAGATTTACCGTTTTTCAGAAAATCCGAAAAAAAAGTAATTAAGGGACTAGATTTCAGTGAATTTCAATGAATTTTCACTGTTTTCTCTAAAACCGCTCAAGAAACTTGAATATCTTAAATTGTATTGTACAAAGAAATGTTCCAACTTGATTCCGATTCTATAACGTAAAGCTTACCATTTTTCTGAAAATCGGAAAAATATATTCAAGAAAACTGTAAACATCATGGTAAATTTTAATCATAAATATCTAGTTTAAATGTCAAGATATCCATAAATGTATATCGTACAGGGTGTTAGTAGTTAGTTAGGGTAGTAATTCATTTTGATCCGCTTTTTAAATAAGTTTTTTTAGAGACGAAGTTAAGTTAGGGGGCTTATAGTCGCGTAAAATTGCAGAAAATATTCCCTTAGTGTATCGAAACGAAAATTTGTTATGTCGGCGAACTTTTCTATATGGTATACGGTTGCAGGTGTGTGCGTGCGTGCATGTGATATTAGGTGGTATATAAGCAGTTGTATAGAGAGGATGGTTGAAATATAAGTTGGAGTTGAATTAGTTATATAGAGTGGTTCTAAAAATATTGTATTGGGTGGCACATAAGTAGTTGCGTATACAAGGTGGTTGAAATAAGAGTAGAGCAACACTATCGTTATACAGAATGGATATTTGCATTAAAGGACGGAGAATAATTACAGTTATACAAAAGGCTTTAAAAATTGCCAGAAGCAGTTGAATATACAGGATGGTTGAAATATAAGGTAAAGTAGAATTACAGTTATACAGGACGGTTTAAAAAAGTTATATAATTTGGAACATCAGTAGTTGCTTATACAAAGTGTTTAAAGTTAAGGTGGGGAAAAATTAATGTTATTCAGAGTGTGTCAAACATTTGATATAAAAGCATAAGCAGAGAGGAAATATAGGACGTATTACGGGATATAATTATAGACATGGGTCCAACAAATTTTAGAAGCAGTTGCATATAATGGTTGAAATAAATGGTACAGTAAAATTATAGTCATAAAATGTGGTTCAAAAAGGTGAATTTTGTTATATAGGGTAGACCATGAGCAGTTGCATAAATGGAATACTAGACATATGGGGCGAAGAAAAATCATTGGTATACAGGAATAATTTAAACAATAGAAAAATATAAAGAGCTAATAATGTGGAGAGGATTTATACTTATACATGGTGGTGTCAAAGATTTCAGGACCGTTGTAATATTGTGTTGAGTTGAATTATAGTTGTACAGGGTGATTCAGAAAATGATTGACTAATAAGTTATATAGGGCTGACCAATACACAGAAGAATTAGAGAATTAGCGTTACATGTATACAAAGTGGTCCAAATAATAAAACAAATAAAAAAGTTAAAATATGTTTGGAAAAAAAGAATACAAATTAGAGAGGTAGAAAGTGAGAAGGAGAAAAAGAGAGAGATAAGGATACGCTAAAATTTTCAATAGAATTGTACCTTAAATCAGATAAAAAAGAAGATATGTCAGAAAATAGTTATTGATTGCACACGGTTTCTAAACGGTTTCTATTTCAGCAGAGGTCGGTTCATTTTTAAATATAAATTATTATAAGTAAATTGTATATTTACTGACAAAGAA
Source organism: Octodonta nipae (assembly GCA_034190945.1). Lineage (NCBI taxonomy): Eukaryota > Metazoa > Arthropoda > Insecta > Coleoptera > Chrysomelidae > Octodonta > Octodonta nipae. The sequence goes on from CM067222.1 coordinate 76,567,128, forward strand.
TCGCAACACCCAGAAGGAAATGTTTAAATTTAATATTGTTTTAGGAAAACATAGATGCTGTGGTAAGAAGTAAATGATTAAAATTAGGTAAAGTTTGGCGAATGTTTTGTAACGTAAACTTAATTAATATTGTAGGGATGCAGAGAACGACAACATTGAAATGTGGAATTACCTCAGATCGTTTTCTCTGATGAATCTCGATTATTCTTGGGTGGACAGGATAGCCGGAGAAGGGTAAGGCGACGTCAAATAGAAAGACGTCAGCCTCAATTTAATTTTGAACAGCATATACACCGAACAATAGGGAGTGGTGGTATAGGGTGCTATTACACATGGGGGTAGGTAACCCATAGTATTTGTTCGAGGCAACATGACAGCGCAACGTTACCTTCAATAAGTAGTATAGCCAGCCGTATGTACTCCCATATCTTAATCGGCTCAGGGATCACGTATTTCAGCAAGATAATGCAGGGCCTCATGTTGCCGCCCAGATATCCCGATTTTTCTGCTACAGAACATGTTTGGGATGTGATGGGTAGAAAGGTAGGTTACAAAGATTTATAAAATGAAAATAAATTCCGACAAGTGACAAAAATATTGAAAACCTCAAAAATATTAAAAATGTCAAATCTGTAAAAAAACTCAAAAATGTCAAAAATGTCAAAAACTTCAAAAATGTCAAGAAATGTCAAAAATGTAAAAAATGTCAAAAACTTTAAAAATATCAAATATTTCAAAAATGCCAAAAATGTCAAAAATCTTAACTTGTCGAAAATGTAAAACTTTCTATCAAACGGCAAAAATGTAGTTTTCTCTACCCATAAGATGACTGAATCAAAACATTTTAATTTTTATTTTCTTTGAATAACTCAATTTTTCTTTTTTTACATTATAAATGTTAATAAAAAAGTGAAGCATATGTTATTGCAATACTACGATTTTTTAACGAATTATTGTTCATATATGTGTTTTAATGGTACTACCATTTCTGGTCTCTGATAAATATATATTTTTTGTACATATATTCAAATTATTAATATTGGTCATAAAACCGCGGAAGTTTTTGAAAAAAGTTCCATCTCTTTAAGAATGTTGTCTAAGTTTGTAATATTTACAACAGTTTCTGACATATTCATAATGAACAAATCCTGTATTTAGAATGTGTAGTGTTTGAGAATTTTTTTAAAAAGTTTCCAAGCTACATAATTTTCGGATAGAGCAAATGGAATTGAAAAAACTCTACTTTTTGTTTGAAACTTGTTTAAAGCAATTCTGACAGTCGACAGATGTACTAGTTATTTTTTTAAATAATTTGCAATATTGAATAATTTATCTCTGCTGAGCAAATATCAATTTCATAATTCTATAATTAAAGTTACACCTTCTCAATCAAAAGAACTCAAACCCGAAGTTAAGCTCAATTATCTTCAACAGGTGACGTTTGGCAAATTAAGACCGTAAGAATCCCAACCAAGTTCATTTTCATTGACAAGCAGTATATTCTCGGTCCTCACAATCTTCCCATCTGCCGGAAGAAAAAAGACGGACGTCTACAAATCAGGTAAACAATATTATAAATACATTTCCAGTTACACCGAACGCTCCATCTCGATAGAAAACATGCCCTACGTCAACCAAACATAACCTAACAACTACAAGAAGTTCGCAAACAGCGCAAAACTATTGAAGTCATGCAACGAAAAGTTAAAAACACTTACGGATCTCGCGTACAACGAAAACATCGAGTTTTTCACGAAAACCGCACCACTCCAACGAGTACCGAATAAGATTTTTTTAAGTTTCGCAACTTGAGCAAAGTTCAGTCAAAGAAGGAACAACCTGAAAAACTTTTAGAGTGCAAACATTTATCGTGCGGCATTGCCAAGTCGGTTCAGACTCCTGCACGCACGCAGGACGACCGCAAGGATAACTGACGTTCTATAAGATTAAGCAATTAACAGTTTTACTATTGTGTGAATCTTCTACGCTAAATAAAGGAATAAAGGGTTAAAAACACATAAATGAAACGTCTAACTAAACTTACAACTGGTTCATACATATCCTATTTAAAACGGTTGGTGAACAGTATGGTTAAAACTATTTATCCGAAAAATAAACAACTTGACAAAAGAGAAACTGCTGAGCCAGTTGCCACTATTTGGGATGCAGTTGTTTTTCTGAAATGGAGAATTGAACATAAAAGTCCAAGCAATATTGACACCCGCACCGTATATTGGAGAAACTTTAGGTTCCTAAATTTGCGAATGAATGAACATGAAATTACATAAAGAACTTGAAAAGCCCAAAGTCGAAATTTTGCGAACATGCGAGAGACCTTGAGCAGAAATACAATTTAAGAATTCACTCATTTTGCACAAACAGGAATTCATCACAAAAAGAAAGTTAAAGAGTCTGTTTTTCCTCCTATTTAAGATGTCTCTCTTGAGACTCCAGGGCCTTGGTTAATTTATAAACACAATTCCTTCAATATACTATAGAGGGTTTCATTTATATATTTCATTCCAAATTGTTTATCCCTTTTTCTTCGACATAACATTGTAACATATTTTTTATATACGAATACAAACAGGAAAATTATCTTTTGAGCTTCTTGGATCGTTTTTCACTTTTGGTGCTTCTATAATGTAAACCTTTTTGTCACTTCTACCGCAAAAGGGGTTGAAAAGTGTGTTAGTGTTGAGAACATTTGTTTTCTATTTTCTGGAAAAAAAAGACTTTTTCTACCGTTTTTCTCGCTTCGGCCTCACTGACTAAATGAATTTTGTGATACAACCAAGCACCAAAATACGATAGGCATAGGTGTCGCATGTGGCCAAAGGGTTGAGATAAGCATGTAATCCTGTAACAACATAGTCACGAATTCTCGCTTCGCCCAAGAGAGAATAGTCAACAAAAAATTGATATAAGGTTTGCGAATGGTCAAGTAAGATTTAGAAGTCCTTAATCGGCTGATTTGGCATCATGTGAGTTTTAGTTAGTTAGCAAGAGAAAAGAGCGTCATGCATGATAAACGAGCTGATATTACTTTTATGAGAAACTATTCTACTTTTGAGGCTTCTACAGGTTTGACCAACATAGGTACCATGGCATTTATTGCTATTAACATTTTGTTTGAGATACTAGCACATATTGTTATTAATGTACCCTATTTTCTCATAAAATCAGATGTATATCAATAACTGACACATGTATTAAGTTGGTATTAGTAGTGAAGTTTATGAAAGTGTTATCCCTGGAAGCAGACTGTGCTCTGCCCATACTTCCATGCCGTGGAGAATTAAAACCTTTTTAGTAAACCAGATTGGAATGTAGTTTATTTTGATACGAAAAAACTGTTGTATCAAGTACACATTTTATAAGTTCGATAAAATTATTTTTGCTAATTCTAGTAAGCTGATGGTAGAATATTTATCAATGCTATGTTCAACAAAATCTATAAGAATGTTGGTGAAGAGCGAGATAACATCTAATCTCACCAACACATAATTTAACGGTATCACGGAGCCATTAAATTTATAAAAAAAAACAAAGAAATCCTTTATGTAAAAAGATTGTTTTTTATTTAAGTTTTTTTAGGAAACTTACTATTAAGGAAACAATCCCAGAATTGGTAGGATCAGCGAAGAAAACTTGATCTTAATGAAAGACTTGGTGGATTTTCCGCAGTGCAAAACTTGCATTTACAGTTAATTCAACAACAAAAATAAAAGAACAGATTTACAAACTTTAAACGTTATCTATTGTAACTTGGTAGCTATGGAAATCAAAATTTTACAGATGACTTCCTTAAATCATTAATTATTTAGGCCAATTTATCAATCATGACATAAACTAAAGTAAGAAGGAGTAAACTTATTCTGAAATATTTTCAAAAGCTATAGAGTTTCATTAACACCTGGCTGTTTTCCAATTAATTAATTGTATACAGGCTGACAATTTGGAACAACTTGACATAACATCTAAGAGGAACTGTAATGATGTATCAACAAATCCGTTCTGCCTTACACACTCACCCCTAACCACCCTTACTTATAATGACTCATCGTAAACTCTTAATAAAAAGATTTTCAATGACAATCTGCAAAGTTACTTTTGATCAAGCACTATTAGCCTAACTAAGGCAAATATAATTAAAATGTTTTATTTTGATATTAGTTAATTTATTAAAACACATTTGTTTGTATGGAAATAGCTCTACATTCTTGAATTATCCGTTCCTGGAATTCTTCTATGGACTCAGGTTGGATTTTAAATACAACAGATTTTAGGTGACCCTATAAATAAACTGGGGTTAGCACCGGGGATCTAGGTGGCCATCCAGTTGAACCTCTTCTTCCAATCCACTGATTGGAATGTTGGTCATCTAACCTTGCTGAAAATATAATAAATCTTCGTCTAAAGATGGATTTCCGTTTAAATCAATCTAGTTCTCTAATTCTGACATGTCAACATACGATTTTGCCAAAAAATTTCTCTGTATAAATAAAGAACCGATAATAGCACCTCACAAAATTCCAGGCCAAACATTAATCTTCTGTGGATACTGCACTCTCTAAAGTCGTGTGGGTTTTCATCACTCCAATAACGCATCTGTTTAAGTAAACAGTAAATATTTTTAACTAATCTAGTTTCTGCTATAATTCAGTGAGTCATAATTTCACAGAATTCATTTGTTCTATCGGAGTTCCTGTCTTGAATAATTTGCATTTTATGAAGATAAAACTTATTCAAGGCCAGAATATTCCTTATGCATTCGGGAGGTTATCCTATTGCTGCCTGACGCATCAAAAGGCTCGGATTCGTTTCCAATTGGCCCAGAACATTAATTTGTGATCCCTCGTCAAATAATCTTAGTTGATTTCTTTTTTCTGTTCCCAACCGAAAATTAATATCATTTTCACACTCTCAGCTAATCCATAACACATTTTTGTCATCAAGACTATTGTTTAAAGCTAAAAAGGGGTCGCAAAAGTAAAACTAGATCTGTAAAAAACAACAAAAAAAACGCGTTTTAAGCATTCTATTTATTTACTTAAGCCCCACAAAACAATTATTAAGAAGCCAAAACATTTTGCAAATTACAATCTACAACAACTTTAGAATTGTTATCAGGACAGTAATAGGAATGGTTATGTGTATTTGTTACATTAATAATAACTCTATTACGAACACGTCTCCTACCACAGGCCTAATAACCTGGCAAGGGCTCTCACAGAGCTAAACACTTTTGATATTGTGATGGGAATTCCTCCGGTAATTCTTGGAAACGGCATTCATCCGATATTTCGGGGAATCCGAAATGTTCGCCTGGCGCATCGAGATCGGCGGCTTGCTTTGATGTAATTCTCGAAGGATCTAGTCCGGTCTCGGAGCTCTTTGACTTTCTGTGGAGAATTTCGAGAAGAAATATATACATACGGAGAGCTGATGACGCATTCATTCAGTATTCGCCGTATAGTTAAAATAAATTGTAAATAGTCCTGTGAATATAAATTGTGTTAAAGTAGTGAAAATAAATTATAGTGAGTTGGACTGAGTTTGTAAATAAATCCAAGAACTGAACTGAACCCGATTGCGAAAATAAAAACATTACAATACCTAGGATATCTGGTGTTTAGTGAATTTTCAGCAAAAGGCCCGCTATGCGGGAGTATGCTGTCATACACTTTGTGTTCAAGTCGGGATAAAACTCAATTAGTTGTGTATATTTATACAGAAATTAATTTATTATAGTAGGCTTTCATGTCAGTACTGTCAAGTTATAATTCCCAGAAAATATGTACAGTTTAACCAAAAATGTATGATAAAATTGTATTTTCTTTTAATTCTTCGCTATATCTAAAGTAACAAGTTTCTGGAGACACTTCAGTAAGTTAATAAAACGTATGAAAAATCTTATGATATAGAATCTATTTCATAACTGAATTCTTTTGAATTTGTGAAATCTCTATATTCGTTTCAGTAGAACAACTCAACCCCAAACTTTAAAAGTAAACGCGACAACAGGGCATCGAAAGCATGATCAAAACCGTAGAGCTGGTAGTAAAAAAGGGATTGAATGCGCAACTCGTTTAAGAAATCAATAACTGCCTAACTTGGGCAGTTTAGAGCCCCATTTATATCTTAAAACTCATAAAGTACTTTGAAACTTATGAAACATTTTAGGACCGGCTCTATTAGACCAGACAATAACTTTGTGTTGTTGTTCCGAACAAGGTAAAGCTCTAAAATTATTCGTTCAGGGCCTACGGAGTGAAACGCGCATTTTAATGATCATGAAGCTTTTGTTGATTTTTTCCTCCTCATAAAAGAAATATAAAAGTGTATAATAATAATAATAATAATAATAGTAACATTGTCTTATTAGTTTATGTTATTTCATCAAATATCAGAATCAGAAAGGTGCTCTATCGGGCTCAATTTCTTTTTTACTTTGGGAAACTTCGGATGCAGTTCCAGATTCCGGGCCAAGTAAAAGTTTTGAGCTTGCGCTGTAAACGAAATGTGTGATTCACAGTTTTATATGATCTATGAATGGGGTTGACTGGATCGTTTTCACGATTATATTGGCTTTTGTTTGCTATATAGGTTCTCGTACGTTATCTGAAACGACAGAGCTGCTATCTCATAAACTCACTTAAGTGTTTCGCAAGATTTTTAACGTTTAACGTCTACAACAGTTTAATCACAATTTATTGATGTATTTTGTATATCGTGTAGATACTTAATAACCTTTTATTCATATTTATTATATGAATATGTAAGACCAAAACGAACAATTGTGGGTACATAGGTGTAAAATTCTTTGTAAGAACTTTGATTTAAAAATTTAGATAAGGTTCAAACTTAAAAAAATATACCTAATACTTAATTATTTGAATGAAAAATATTATACCATACTTTTGAGTTAAATTACTTTTGTGTTTGAATGACTTTTTTTAACTTATTTGTTGTACGATTTTTAGTAATGGGTAAACTTTATACAGATGACTTAGTTTATACAGTGTGGAACAGCTAAATGGTATAAATTCCATAACAAATAAAGGATGACTTATTGGGAAAACGCTTGTTTGTGACAGTGGCCAATACCAAATTTCATAGTTTAAATGCAAGCCCATATATATTATTTATTTTTTGGATTCTGCAGAAAATTCTAGGTATAATTCATTTACAATGTCCTACACCTATCTTCACTTGTTTCGGAAATATTAAGTGTTTTCAGATTTATTACAAAAATTAACATTAAAAAAAGAAAATTATTTTATTTCACAAAGTCGCTACATTACACTAAAAACTTAATAAGTACATAATACTGATTATTTCTTAATAATATTAAGAAAAAAACAAAAAACCATTAGTGTCAATGTAGTTCTTGGCAACATGCTAATCTGGTATTGAAATGTCTTCTAACATTACTCAAAGTCTCTGGAGTGACTGATCTAATCGCAAGTGTGATTAGTCTTTTTAGGTCATCTAAGATGATGGGTTTGGTTTTGTATACAATACTTTTGACACATCTCCACAAAAAGTAGTCCGATGGTGTCAAATCAGGAGATCGTGCTGGCCATTCTATCGATCCGCGCCTCCCAATCCAGGTAATGGCGGATATTGATTTCATCATGGGGGGTTGGTCCATCTTGCTGAAACCATATTGTTTTGGCAGAAACTTGTGGGTTTACTAGATCAGGATATAAGTTTGTCAAAGTTAGCAGGACATTATTTTGGAGCAGTTCTAAATATTTATTTCCATTCAAGTTGCCATCAATGAATAACGGACATACGATATGACTTCGAACAATTCAAACATTGACTTTTTCAGGATATTGCGTCATCCAGTGAGGATTCTCAATAGACCAATAGCAGCAATTTTTGACGATTAACATGACCGTGAAGTGTAAATGTGCTCTCATCAGAAAACAAAACATCTTCTAATTGGATCACATTGTTATCTAACCTTACCATCATTTGTTCATAGAAATAAGTTCTCCTATCGAAATCATCTTCCCTAAGCTCCTGTAACGCCATCATTTTATAGGGATGCATGTTATTTTCCTTTAATACTCGAAAAATTTATGTGTGGCCCTATTTAGGCCAGAATTATGTGGGTTTTCTAGAAACTCAAGCATAATATCCAATTTCGCATTATCACTTAGAGCATTGGCAGCTACTTTTTTATCATGACCAAGCTGGCAAAACTTATTTGATATTGTTATATATTCCTGGGTTTAATTAAAATTTAAAAACTAATTATTCACTACCACTTTATAGAACTTTTATTTACATCAAATATATACAACAGCTGATTCAAATATCACTACAACAATTCTACATATAAGCTCTTCGCTGAACTAACTAACTGCCGCGATTATGGATCGCACCTTTTAAAACCTTCCTCGAAAACTCTCGTACAATCAATCATCAGTTCTACAGCTGCCGAGCCATTTTTTGTCCTAAAAGCGACCGGTGTCGTACTGGAATGAAAGAGGGCCGGCTTAGGTAAATTTCGTAACACTGCCCCCCCCCCTTTAATTCTGATTTTCCCGGTCAGAAACATCCATGTTAGGGAGCGAGTCGATTAGGATTTCAACGGATCCGGTAGACGATGTCATTAAGCCTCTTGACCACCTCGTATGGACCATTCCAGGCGGGTGTAAGCTTTGGAGATTTACCCTTGCTCCGTTGGGGATTGCACAGCCAGACTTTGTCCCTCTCCTGGAACCCGACTGAATTGGCATTAAGGTCGTATCGCGTCTTCATCCGGTCACTGGTGGCCAACATCTGCGTTCGGACTAATTCGTGTATTGCCAGCATGTTATGTCGGAGCTGATCGGCATAATCGTCGATGTCTTGGGAAGGTTCTTCGGGGGAGCCAAAAGCCAAATCGCAGGGTAATCGAAGCTCCTTTCCGAATAGGACCCTGACTGGAGTCAGGCCTGTTCTATTATGTACGGCAGAGCGATATACCAACAGGTAACGCTGGTTATTGCTGACGACCTTGGATAGATGTTGTTCCAAGGTCCTGTTAAATCTTTCCACAATTCCGTCTGACTGTGGGTACATTGGTTTTATTCGCGTTTTCCTGATCCCCAACATCGTGCAAACCTTCTGGAATTCATTCGATTCGAAGTTCCGCCCCTGGTATGAATGTAGCTCCATCGGGACGCCAAACCTGCTGAATAGTTGTTCTACTAGCACCGTCGCTACCGTGGTTGCCTCTTGGTTGGGTATCGCATATGCCCCAGGCCATTTGCTGAAGTAATCCATTGCGACCAGAATGTATTTGTTCGCTTGAGCATTCCATTATCTACTCTTAGAGCATCATCCCTCTCGCTGTTCCGTCTTCAGACAATGTCCGCATTCTGCTCTACAGGGTCTTCTGGATAGGGCCTCGGCATTATTGTGTAAACGGCCGCACGGTGTTAAACCTTGAAATCGTATTGCTGTAATTTCTCCATCCACCTGGCCAGTTGTCCTTCCGGTGTCTTCATGTCCAGCAGCCATTTGAGGGCGGCATGATCTGTTCGGATTAAGAAATGGCGACCATAGAGATATTTGTGGAAATGGTCTACCTTCCTTATTATTCTTTTCTGGTGACGCAATAATTTCTTTGCGGTTTCGAGAATCCACGGCTGTAGTACTCGATCACCCTCTCTTCACCATCTTCCACCTGGGATAGGACGGCCCCCAAACCTGTGTTGCTGGCGTCTATGTCTAAAATGAATTTACCGGACTGTGTAGAAAAGGCTAGGATTGGGCTGGAACATAGTGCTACCTTCAGTCATCTGAATGATGTTTCGCAATTCTGATTCCAACGGAAGGTCTCTTTCTCAGTGGTCTGCCGATGTAGATGGCCTCTATATTGTCCTCGTTGGTGCGGATTCCGGACTCGGAAACGACGTGGCCCAAAAACTCTACTTCTTTTTGGAACAAGGAACACTTCTTCGAGTTGAGTCTCAAGTTGGCGTTATTAATTATGGATGGTCGTCGAATGTCTGACCCATGATCAGAATGTCGTCGAGGTATACTAAAGCACGTCCTCCATGTTAACCCGCTCAGTATTCGTTATCGAATTATTATTCCATTTGGCTGTTCCACACTATACAGAGGAAAAATTTGTATATTTGTAGGGGTATCCCGTATCTCTGGAAGTACTAAACCGAATATATAAATTCGTTCACCAATGAAAAGACACACAATCAGTGTGCACCAAAGGCTATTTCTAATTTAAAAAAAGCTTTAATTACTGGATATTGGAAGGAAACAGCATTTACAGGGTGTCTCAGATATAAAGTGATAATTACGCTATCTCTTGCCGTTCTAAAGTTAAACAAGAAAAACCAAAAATGTCATTTTTTGTATTTTGCCTGTAGTACTTTTATTTTAAAGAATATCGAAAAATTGTAAAGGGGGAAATTTTTTGGCCACATGCTTTTAGATAACCAAATCTTCACTGCTACGTATATTAAGTTTTATACGAGTTTTGGGAGGAAAAAAATACTACGACCCCGCTTATACCCTAAATAGTACAATTTTTTTTCTTAACATGAAATTCTATACATTTTTGAGTTGTTTCTTGCCTGGTAAAGATTTGTACATGGATAAATCAAAAAAAGTTTTTTGTAATTTAAGTAGAAATAGATAAGATCTTAAAGATTGCTCCTGATAACGTCTAAATTAAATGGAAAAGGGTACATACAAAAGTTCTATCTAGGTAATAGCAAGATCTATGGAAGACAAGTAACTTTTTTTTTTGTTGCTTTGTAAGTTGCAAAAAGCATAAATTGTGCAAGAATTAATTACACAATGGAAAAGCGATAAGGGTTTAATATATTTTGAAATAAATAGCTCTTTGCTTGGTAAATTAAAGAATTTCGTGATAAAATATTCAGTATTTGAACAACAAAAGCACTTTACAACAAATATAAGTATGTATAATGTTGCATAATTGATTTTACAGCGAGTGAGTGCGTGTGAATAACCTATGATTTGTATATTATTCTGGATAATTAAATTTACTATCGCACAGGTCTACAAAACAGCATCGAAAAAAGTAACTTGAAAAATTTAAAAAATGCTTAGAAAACAGATTTGCATAATTTCGAAACACAAAAGCGGTCACTCAGTTTCAATAGTCAATGGTTTTTGCAACTTACACAGTAACCAAACAATATTTTATAAATTTGATGCTGCCATTCTATAGAACTTATTTTTACATACCTATAGCCTTCATCAGCATATGTTTTACTATAATATACATTTTAGAAGTCATTAACAAGAAACATTGATTTTTCTGATTTCACGATTTCATAAAAAAACAAGAGCTGCCATTTTTTGAAATTCAGATTTTTCTAATTAGATCGCTTTACCACGCAAGAAAAAAAATTAATTGGACTGTTTAGGCTATAAGCAGGACTGTATTATTTTCTTTTTAATAAGATGATTATATTTTGTCTTAAAACGTCGTAGAACACTTAACATATGATATCCCAATGTATTGGTCTTTCAGTGCTTTATCCATATTGTAACAAAAAAGTACAGGTCAGTATTCAAAAAAAAAAGTTTATTATGGCCCAGAAGAAAAGAAACGTAGCAGTGAAGATTTCATGACACCCTGTTATGTAAAAGTACCTTTTTAAAAAACTTATCCCTTTACCATTTTTGATAAAATAAAAGTAGTAAAGGCAAAAAACAGGCATTTTTTGTTTTCCTTATTTAACTTGAGAACGGCAAGAGATTGCGTAATTTTTCTTTAATTAGTCCTGTGGGCAACTTTTTCTCCATTTTAGGTGTTTGTATCTTTTGTCGTCTCATAGATAGCATTGTTATCCCCTTATATATGAGACACCCTGTATACTCCTCTCACCAAGTAAACAAAAAATATATCATTTTGCAAAAACTTTGTCAATCATTTTGTGGAAATTATTAATTATCAGATAGAGAATTAGTCACCACTGCGAAAATTCTGTTATTGGATAAAAGAGCAGCCCGTGGGGTGTCAATTATTTTTGGGAAATAAAAAGTGAAAATTGAAAAAAAGTGCACTTATCAAACGACTGGAACTGAGGTTAATCACTTTTTTAGAATACAAGTATACGGCATTTGACGACGCATTTCTCAAAAAGAGGTATAAAATACGTTTTAGTTGTTTAATTTTAAGCAATCGAAGATTTTGTTTTCTTTATAATTTTCATTTAAGACTTTTAGTGATGACGTTAATTTTAGCTTTATGTTATGAAGAGGTAATTATAAAAAGGCAAGTTTTTGTATTTGTTACTTCATTAACTTTCACAAGTTTTCAGTTTCACTTACTCTTATTCATATGAGATGTGCATATGTTTGAAATGCCATTGTAAATTCTTTTAATTTGATACCTCACTCGATAGGCTTGGAAAACAAAATTTCAATGAGACACCTTTATTGAAAAAATCCATCTAGCCGTTTGGCTGAAACAGGCATAGGGATGAAAAACAATATTATTCTTTACCAGTTTTTCGAATTTGAGACACGATTAATGCTAATAAATGGCCATACGAGTATTTTCAGGCAAATATCCGTGAAATCCATTCACGGCAAGATCTCTGCTTAGATTGACCTGCCCCATGGGCGGAGTCAAAGTGGGGGGTGATCGCCCCAACCGAGAGCCTCAAAGTTAGTAAATTTAATATTAAAACGAGGTATTTCCAACTCCAAGAGCTTAGAAGAAGGCTTCTATGAGTTTAAACCTCAGAACAACTATGTTTAATGTAATAACCCAAGAAATGTGTATTTAAACTTTTATTTAGGTAAATTTAGTACAGGATCGCTCCCCCGGATGGATCTACGCCCGACCAGCCCTCTACCTTTATCCCTATTGATTCATATTATAATCTAACGTAAATAAAAACAGCACACAATCGACAGAATGAAGAAGATTCTGAGTTGTTTAATAGATCAGTACCATTTGAGAAATTAATCCCATTTCTGAAGGAGATAGAATTAAGTTAAAGACCTGGTTAGAGTATAAGTAAGCTCGCACACCAGAGCAATAGCAATGATCAACCAGCAACAGGCAATAAGCAACAAGCAATATATTTCATGCTGATATCGCACACCAAAGTGATATCACTAGTTCAAAATGTCGGTGTCTGATGAGAACGAAGTGATAATGTTGTGGCAGTATTTAAGGCGAAGAAATAGGAAACGAAGACGATAAGAAGAGTAGAAATATTAGACTGAATTGAGTAGCTAGAATAAACAGGGATAGGAGTTGGCATTGGTACCACCATAGTGTTATTTTGCGATGGACCGTCACACAGAAGTTCGTCTAAAAGTTCAAGTGTTTTTCTTTTAAACTGTCTGTTTTGATTGTCAGTTAATTTTGATAGATCTGGAAGCAAACTTGTTACAAATTGCAGATCTGGATTAGACTTCTCTGTCGCTGAACGTGTTGCCGGGGTTTTTGAGTTAATATATTCAATAAAACACTTATCCCTTTTACTATGATCCTGCCGTCTATAATCTTAAATATATGGGTACTTTTCCAAAAGTTCCACAAATTTAATATTGAATGCTGGATCGTCCATGTTCAAATATGTTTAAAAAACAACTACACTCGAAACAAAATCCATCTATATTTCTAAACTGTGTAAGCAATATATTGCTTTTCAACATGCACGTCGTATGGCTAGCAAGACAAATTGCTCTATACATGGGATAAAGATATCACGTTGCTTCGGTGTACGAGTTGCGATTTAAATGTACGTGAAATACGTATTGGCAATAATATCACGTATTGCTAGTTGCCCGTTGCTAGTTGCGTATTGCTCCGGTGTGCGAGCCGCCTAAGAGCTCTCACTTGCGCATTCACCAAATTCACATAAAATACCTGCATTTTCTAATATGTAGGTAGATAGGTACCTGGAAGGTAGATACCTGGTCGGTACTGCACAACATCCAGAAAATACTGAACAGTCAATGAGGTGAAGCATGTCTAAAAGTGCCATCTATGTCGCATTTACTAATACTCTAGGGAAGTTAGTATTTTAAATTGCAAAAAAAATCCACAGATATTTGATTGGCTTTTCTTGAAGAATGTATATAGCATAACACATAAAAACTGTTGTTAACAAATTTTTATTCCTTAGTTAATAATATGGAGTGCTTAAATGTGCAAAAATGGCAATTTTAGCAGTTTTTGTAACTTTTCAGCAACTCAATGAAAATTTCTAGGGTCTAAAGTAATTTTTTTTTATACGTAATTTCAATAGCTACTATATGATAGGTACATATAGCCGACTGGACAATTAGTTATTGAGTAATTTGGCAAAAATTGTAACAAATACGCAATTTTCAATCGTCTATAGCTATTTTATAAGATACGTTAAAATTTTTAAACTCCGCAGAATCTTTCATTTCTACGAGGTAAATAACTGGTGTAAGAATCTTAAATTTACAGCTCAGAAGGTTTTCTTGCAAATTAGATTTTTTTTTTCCAGGGCTTTTTATTTTATGTGAAGTTTACCATGCTTCCATTTTGAGCTAACTTAATATTTTAACCATCTGAAAGGAACATATTAATTATTAGTTGTTTGAATAAAATCGCTCATAAATTAATTTTCTTTTAGTTTTGTTTTATTGTATGTAAAATGAGTTTGAAAGTCTGCATTTAGGTATTCGGAATTAAAATGTACTGGTGGGAGAAGCACCTGCCCCTCATTTTACTTCTTCGTTCGAACTTACATTTATTTCAAATCGCTTTTATTATTTCCCTAATACAAATGTCCTACCAACTGTCAAACTGTTTGCTGATAGCCCAGGGACGAGAAACGGTGGCATATCATAATTTGTTCATTGAAATGTGGCATTTCAATTAGTTCTATTTTTCGATATAACTTTTTTTCTAATCATTTTACAAAAAAATGACATCAGACGATTTTTATAGATGATGTTTTAACTCATTATTTCCTTTCTAAAGTTTTTTCCTTTTAAAATTGTCGAATAAATTAATTGTGATGCTACGATCGACTTTGTTTCAAAACTCTGTGAATTAAAGTTAGCAAAACAATTACGAGTTTAAATCATATATCAACGACAATTTTGCATACATTTATTGAATAAAACTATACAGAAGTGATTGACTTAGCATTTTCCAATATACCCTCCTGCATAATCTGAACACTTTTTCCACCGAGAGTTGGGGAGTTTCAGTATTCTCTATTCATAGAATGTTTGAGGGCGAGTTGCAAGCCAACTGCGCATGTGCTCCTCGATTTCTTCATATATTCCAAATCGTTTTCCTCCCGGTGATTCTTTCAGAGGTAAGTCAGGGCTCTAAGGAGGGGGGTCGAGGGCTTCTCAGCTCATTTCTTGCAGTGTATTCCTTGTTTTTTATTTCAAATACGCAGCTTTTGCCAACCGTAACAACTGACAGTAGTAATCCACATTCACTCTAGGATGGACATGTAGAAAATCAATCAGTAAATTTCCTTAAAGTCAAAAAAAATCGTGGCAAGGACTTTTCCAGATGAGAGGCGAGTATTGAATTTTATTCTTTTTTCGCCACTTTAGATGATGCGCTTCAAAAAGGCTTTCCCTTCTTGCTGAAATCTATTTAGAAGTCTTTCAACGATCTTTAGTTTACTTTACAGTCAACAACCTCGGAACCCATCGAGCACTAATTTTTCTGAAACTAAGTTGATCAATGATAACTGATTGAACACTTCCATAGCTGACACCCAACTCTCAGGAAATTCCTCCACAGTTAGTAGGCGCTCAAATTCAATAAGCTATTAGCATTGCCAGCTGAAAGGCTTGACCTTGTGCGTCGATCCTGGTTATCATTCTCGTATACCCTTAAATTTTCTCACCCACATATACGCATGATTCTGAGACAGTGTACTATCCCCAAACTGTGCCTTAGTTAGAATTTCTGAGGCTTTAACGTTTTTACTCGTTAAAAACTTTATGATAACACAGGTCAACATTTGAACTAAGCGGGAACAAGGCATGCCTTATACTGCACTAAGGGTTTTTCTGGTCGCTGAATACGATGAGATGCATGCTAATGTTTTTGAGTCCGAATCCGTAATATGTTTGACCTTGACAAATCGAGAGAATTCTTCTATAAAATCTAAACAAATTCATGCTTACGTTTTTGAGGTCCCTGAGTACGAATCCATAGTTTGTTTTAGCTTATCTAAGCCAGTTAAAGCAAGGCTATGATCCCAGCCAGTTACGGCAAGCCCACTTAACCCTCGCCTTGGACACTTTTTGTAAGGACTTTGACTTCTCATTAGAGTCTACATTGGCCAAGTGTCCCATTAACCTAGAGCTACGGTCGCATAATGACGACGTCTGCGGTCCCGCTTTCCCACCCTCACCAGCCGCCGATTCTGGGTTTCTGAAGCATTGTCTCAATTTTTTTCTGCGGGGTTGCCATGAAGGCATGAAATCCGCTATCCAATGACTTCGCCGGCTAGTGAAACAACTGCGTTGCCCACCGTCATCCGTCACTGCGTGGAGGTGTCCTAGGTGCAACCACGCATTTTTTCAGATTTTTTTGTAGAATTCTCTCGATTTGACCTTCAAATGACCTCTGGAAAAAGCGCAAGGTCAAACAAACTATGGATTCGGACTCAGAGACTTCAAAAACATAAGAAAGCATTTTTTAGATTTTATGGTAGACCTCTCTAGATTTGACCTTCAAAAGACCTTCAAATAACCTCTGGGAAAAAACGCGAGGTCAAACAAACTACGGACTCGGACTCAGGGAGCTCAAAAACGTAAGCAAGAATTTTTTCAGATTTTTTGATTGAACTTTCTCGATTTGACCTTCAAATTCCCTTGACCCTGACGTGATGAAGGTCAACCCACCCTCTCCTTGTAATTGGAGACCCAAAAAACCCCTAGTCCCTATACGGCAAGGCGTGTTCCGGCTTAGATTAAATGTTGACCTGTCTAATCTGTTGCACAACAGACGAATGTTACTCTAGCTTAGTCATGGCTGACTATGTACTGACTACACATCAAAGAATAGGTATTATGGACAAAGCCAAGCATACGCGCTTACCCGGGTGGTTCCATAAACCAGGGGGGTCGCGAGACTACTGAAAGGGGGTCGCAAAGATCTGATACTTTTCAATCATTATAAATAAAATTTTAAAATTAGTATACACACTACGTACAAATATAGTTTTATGTAATTCTATTTATTGTGTTTTATTATGACCGATATCCCGTCAACGTTTCCAATTATATATATGTGAAATGAATGGGTACGTATTCTTTAATCCTTATTTTATTTACATTGTAAAATAGTGCGATATTACATCTACATCTACGGTTAATATATTTCATTATATGGAGGAGGGGGTCGTTTAAAATTTCCTAAGCTTGAAGGGGGTCGCTATATAAAAAAGTTTGAGAAGCCCTGCCATAAACCAAACATCTACTCCAAACAACACAATCTAGCTCCAAACTGCATCCTAAGCAGAATAACAAAATTACCGTTTATATTTGATTTACCCTCGTATATAACGTAATTGTCAATTGGATGACATGCTATTTTTATTCTAGCGTGAGGAGAAATTAGGATCCCCCTCTAATAATATGTATGCGTTGCCGAATACCAAAATGCCGAATTTCAAATTAAATTTACAGACAATAGAACAAACCTAAAAGAATATTAATATATGATGAGTTGTACCGAAAGATTTGATAATTAACATGTTCCATTCAGGTTTATCAACAAGTAATTTGATGCAAAATGGAAGCGTTGTAAACATCACCAAAAATAAAGAGCTCTCCACAAAAAAATACATTTGTGAGAAAACCTTCAAAGCCGTGAAGTTGAAATTTTGTTCAGTTATTTTCGATAGACAAATGAAACTTTTGCCAAGTTTTATCACTCATTTTTTTTGATAAGAGTTACGAGTGATTGAAAAATGCGCCTTTTTCACATTTTTCGCGAATTATTCATTTATTAATTAACCAATCCTATCGATCAACATTTCATTTAGTAGGTTCTAAAAATGCGCATACAACACACTTACCTTTGATTCTTAAAATTCTTACTCTGTTGCTGAGAAGTCACAAAAACTGCCAAAATTAGGGTTTTTGCTATTTTTAAAAATATGTTAACAAAAATTTTTTGTATTACGCGGTGTACCTTCTTCAAAAAAAACATTTAAACACCTGTGGAATTTTTTTGCAAAAATGGTATTAAAGTTCCCTACACTATTAGATTTTTATTGTATCTATTAAGCTAACATTTTAGTAATAAATCTGTTATCACAGTTTATACAGTGAGGTTCTGAAGTAAAGGATCAATTCATTTTCTACGTAATTATGAATGGAAGTGATTAGTTTATACATGAAACTACACTTTTTGAATAAAATATTCATTTGCCACTTTAACCTCCTTGGAGTAATAACTACCCCTAAAACAATTTGAAATATGAAAAGCGTCTGCTACCCCGGTTAATAGAGTTTTCAATTCTCTAATTATCAATATACAGCTTTTTGATTTTTGGACGTGGATACTTAAGAAAAAAGTAATTTCATTTTGTACAAACAAGAAGCCCTCCAGTCAAATACATGTCACGAACTATTAGACTATTAGTTATCTTTTTACCAAAAAAGTAAAAGCGGTCCTTTTTGGGACATTTAAGAGGTATTTCAAATTTATTTTAATTTGCTATACGTTGTTAATATTTAGTTATTAATTGTTTATTTACGAATATCTAAATTATATTTTTTTTAATGAGCCTTTCTGAGACCCACAGACCTGAGATATTAAAATTAATTGAAGTGGATAATAAAACAAGAACGCACTCTGAGGTACGCAAGATATTTTATGCCAAGTATCCTGACACCGTCACATTTCCCCCTCAATTTGGAACTGTCAAAAATCTTTCAAACCTGGGTGATCCACATTGAAAAAAATTTAATCTAATACTATAATACGAGCAATGTTTGTATATATATATATATATATATATATATATATATATATATATATATATATATATATCACTTCTTTTCAAAATGACTTTTTAAAAAAATTATTTATTAAATAACAAACTTTAATACTTGAAAAACTTGAGTGCAATAATATTAACACTAGAAGTTAAGGAAATCATCTGCCGGACTGAAGGTCGTGAATAACAATTTATAATAAATAATGTGCTGACTCTATATAAACTTAAACAATGAAAAGGAAAGAAATTTTGTTCAGTTATTTTCGATAGACAAATGAAACTTTTGCCAAGTTTTATCACTCATTTTTTTTGATAAGAGTTACGAGTGATTGAAAAATGCGCCTTTTTCACATTTTTCGCGAATTATTCATTTATTAATTAACCAATCCTATCGATCAACATTTCATTTAGTAGGTTCTAAAAATGCGCATACAACACACTTACCTTTGATTCTTAAAATTCTTACTCTGTTGCTGAGAAGTCACAAAAACTGCCAAAATTAGGGTTTTTGCTATTTTTAAAAATATGTTAACAAAAATTTTTTGTATTACGCGGTGTACCTTCTTCAAAAAAAACATTTAAACACCTGTGGAATTTTTTTGCAAAAATGGTATTAAAGTTCCCTACACTATTAGATTTTTATTGTATCTATTAAGCTAACATTTTAGTAATAAATCTGTTATCACAGTTTATACAGTGAGGTTCTGAAGTAAAGGATCAATTCATTTTCTACGTAATTATGAATGGAAGTGATTAGTTTATACATGAAACTACACTTTTTGAATAAATATTCATTTGCCACTTTAACCTCCTTGGAGTAATAACTACCCCTAAAACAATTTGAAATATGAAAAGCGTCTGCTACCCCGGTTAATAGAGTTTTCAATTCTCTAATTATCAATATACAGCTTTTTGATTTTTGGACGTGGATACTTAAGAAAAAAGTAATTTCATTTTGTACAAACAAGAAGCCCTCCAGTCAAATACATGTCACGAACTATTAGACTATTAGTTATCTTTTTACCAAAAAAGTAAAAGCGGTCCTTTTTGGGACATTTAAGAGGTATTTCAAATTTATTTTAATTTGCTATACGTTGTTAATATTTAGTTATTAATTGTTTATTTACGAATATCTAAATTATATTTTTTTTAATGAGCCTTTCTGAGACCCACAGACCTGAGATATTAAAATTAATTGAAGTGGATAATAAAACAAGAACGCACTCTGAGGTACGCAAGATATTTAATGCCAAGTATCCTGACACCGTCACATTTCCCCCTCAATTTGGAACTGTCAAAAATCTTTCAAACCTGGGTGATCCACATTGAAAAAAATTTAATCTAATACTATAATACGAGCAATGTTTGTATATATATATATATATATATATATATATATATATATATATATATATATATATATATTATATCACTTCTTTTCAAAATGACTTTTTAAAAAAAATTATTTATTAAATAACAAACTTTAATACTTGAAAAACTTGAGTGCAATAATATTAACACTAGAAGTTAAGGAAATCATCTGCCGGACTGAAGGTCGTGAATAACAATTTATAATAAATAATGTGCTGACTCTATATAAACTTAAACAATGAAAAGGAAAGAAATTCTGTGAAGTTAAAACAACAGATGAGCATATTTTAGCTATACGAGACGAAAGTAATATAATATGAAAGATTAAAATGTGAAATGAGATCTACTACGTGACAATTTGAAAGAAAAGTATAATATTACATTATGAGAAAAAGGTGTTATGTGTTATGAATTACAATGTTATAAAATATAATATAGAATTTATTATTTTAAATAGTCTATTAAATTTCTATATAACAACTCCATTTATCCCGAAAAAGTTGATGCTATGCTTCAACTTTTCAAAGAGTTCATCTTCTTCTATGGGTTCCTGGAGTTGGAGGCTTGGGCGTCTTCTGGGGAAGAATCTGAAGCGTCTGGTTTCGCTTCGACTTCGCATTGGTGGAGGTGATGGCGGGTCATCACTTGTGGTGGCTATGGCTAGTAGTCTGGACTTTCTTCTGCTTTTGCACTTGTAGAGAATGTACAAAAGTATTAATGCGATGATGGAAGTAATGGTTAGAATTGTGAACCAAGATGTATGTTTTTTAATAAACGGCTGGTTTATTAATTTGTCTAATTCATCGGAATATTGGTTGAGCTTGTGTTGCGCTATGTTGAGGTCGTCGGCGTCGATCTTGTTTAATCTGAGGGGTTTCAGATCTGGGACGTACTTCTTTGGTGGGATGGATGCACAGCAGTTGTAGGGTATTTGAACTGGACGGCTCTTATATGTAATATTTTGGGAATCTTCAATTAACCTTTTTGAATGGATTCGAGTATTGCCGATGAATGCATTGCAGTCTGATTGCAATTGGAGGATTGAATCGGTTGCAATGGTTTTGGTTACAACGTTGTTGCCGCTACACTTTATGGTGATTGGTAGAAGATCGGAAACAGAAATTAGCCATACATTTGAACTGATTTCATAAACATTGTAGTCTTTGGCATACAGTATCGAAGTTTGACAAACTTTTGGGAGGAAGGTGGACTGTTTCAAAAGCTGGGCCTCACAGATGGAATCGCTGTCAATAGGATACGGGAGAACGTCTGAACATATCCATTGAACTCGGCTTAAGGGCTTGCAGTTGTCCAGGTTCCGAAATGTGGTATACAACAATGAATCATCATTCTTCGCGATATATTTAGTTATGGTTGGTAAAATATGATGGAATCCTGTTCGGTCGTCCAGAATGGGGATTGGGTATAGACGATAAAGGATAAAAGTTTCAGAATTCACTAAAGGGATTTTCAAAACGAAAATTATTTTTGTATCTAACTGAAATGCTTCTAACTCTATAATGTCAATATATTGTGCAATATTATGGGCGTAAATTGATAAAGGTAAATTATTTTTATGCAAAGATTGAGAAACAAGTTGAAGAGATTCGACTAAATCGGCGGGGTTTATTATTGAACTGTGTAACATTTTAATACGGGCGAAAGATATTGCTGACAATACATCATTTAGGGCGTCTTGGATAAAGACATAGCTTTCCATTAATGATTCGCATAGATCTAATGTTTTGACTAATGCTTCGAAAAATGCAAGATCGTCTGAAATGTACATGATAGATTGTTTGATTTTGGCAATGTCCTTATTAAACGTTTCTTCGTCTATTTGAAGTTTCTGAACTGTTGCATTGAAGTTTTTGATTACAGAAGTCGTTAATGAAATTTGGTTCTTTAGTAAATGTTCAATTTGCTGTTCGTCATGTGTTATCTTGTTGATACAGTCATTAAAGTATTCACCATCACTAGCGTCTAAAGTTCCAGTTATTGATTTCCAAATTGTTCCTATACCATTAATAAGTCCTCGTTTCTGCCTCTTGGAGTTGTAAAGTTTAGTGTCTGCGAATATCTCTTGATATTTTAAGTTTACTATGTCAGATATTTGTTTTAGGAGGCTAATATGAGTTTGTAGTTGAGGTTTAAATACTGTCATACGGGTAGTTAAGTTTGAGTGGATAGTGTCAATTAAAGTACTCAAAATGTTGTCATTGTTGGCAATTGCGTCAACGAAAGGGTGAAGATCTTTGTAGACAAGTAGAGTCTACTTATCGTTTGATATTTTGACAGTTCCTTCTTCATGAAAGAAGAGTCCTACTGTGTTGTTTATGGGAGTTATTGAAAATTGGGACGTCACGGTTGTGAAGAGTCCAAGTAGTCTGAAATAAAGTAATTTCTATTCAAAATACGGTTTCAATCTGTCAAAATTTACTTTTGTAGATTGATTCGTTTCAGGGTTTAGAAGAGTTGCAGAATTTTGGAAAAGTTCAGTTATCTGGAAAGGGCCATTAAATTTGTTTTGTGACTTACTTGAAATTTGGGATTCTTTTAAATATACCTTGTCGCCTATGTTATAAGTGGGTCGATTTTCGGGTACGTGTTGGTCGAAACGTGCTTTGGCTTTTTCTTTTTGTTGTTCGGTTTTGGCTCGCGCTAATTTGTAGAAATATTTCATACGGTTATTAAGATCTCTTACATACTTGGAAATGAGGTTCTTTTGGTTGTAAAGCGTTTCCGGTGGTCTACTCGACGTGTGACCAAAAATCAACTCATAAGGAGTGAAACCATGAGTCTTATTTTTGGTGTTGTTATAGCATATGACTGCGTATGGCAGAACATTAAATGGGTGTTCGTTTGGATTTTCGGCGATATTTGCCCGGATCATTTCCGATAGTGTCGCATGGAAGCGTTCAAGGGAACCATTTGATTGTAGGTGACTTACACTAGAGAAAGTTAACTTTATTTCGTAGAGTTCACAGAGGTCTTTTACTAATACGTTATCGAACTCACGACCGTAGTCACAGTGAATTCTCAATGGGGTGCCATAGTGTTGAAAATAAAGGATGAGCGTGTTAACGACAGTTTTTCCCGTTTTATCCTTTATAGGATATGCCTGTGTAAATTTCGTTAACTCGTCTCTAATTGTTAGAGCATAATTTCGAGTGGGATATTCAAAGATATAGATATTGACTCGCTCGAAAGGTGTTTTCGGCGTTTCTGTGATGACTAGAGGGGAACTCAAGTTTTTTCGGCATATTTTGACTTTTTGACAAATTTCGCATGACTTGATGAAATTTTCAACGCTTTTTGTCAAACCGGTCCAGTTATACTTCTCTTTTATTCGCCTTACTGTTTCATTAATTCCGCGATGCAAATTGTTTTTGCCTTGATGGTAATGTTCTAAAATCTGAGGTATTTCATCCTCTGAAAGTGTAGTTATGACGTTTTGGCATATTTTTAATTTAATGTCTTTGTCTGCAAAGACGTAAGAAAAAGTTTCAAGGATTGGGATTTCTAAGTTGTTTTCGACGTAATATGTGGTTTCAAGATCGAATTTATCTCGTGATTTGTAAATTATGTAGAACAGAAATTGTACGACTATTTCAGGGTCAAATGACAAGGGGATTATAAAGTATTTGCGGTCTTTAACTGATTTACTTGCGAAGGTGTTGATGGAATTGTTTTCGAATGTGATATCTTCTTGTAGATCAGTTAACTTGTTTTGCCAGAAAATGAAATAATTTGTTTATGGGATTTGTCCAGAAGTTGGGAATTAGTAGTTTCGATCTTTGAATAGTCAATTATTGATCTTGTTTTATACAAGTCAACAAATTTATTAAATTCGTTAGTAAGGTGTTCGTCAGTAAGTTCAGGTTCTGGTTCGGGTTCGCCTTCTGAGTTGGTGTCATTGAAGGCATGGATTTTTGACTGAAAATACGCGATTTGTTGGAAGTGGTTGACTTTAATTCGCGAGAGAGCATTGGCGTTTCTGTTTATCTTGCCTGGTTTATGTTCAATTTTATAATTGTACTCTTCCAGCTTCAGTCGCCATCTGGCAAGTATACTGCCTGGATCCTTGATTGAGAAAAGCCACGTAAGCGGGCGGTGATCCGTGATTAAAGTAAACTTACGACCAAATAAATAAGGACGGAAGGCTTTGACTGCCCACACAATGGCAAGCAATTCCCTTTCAATGGTCGAATATCTGGTTTCGGCGGCACACAAAGTGCGGGAGGCATAAGCAATCAGAAGGTCTTTTCCAACTGGGCCTTGTGAAAGGACTGCACCAATCGCGAAAGCGCTGGCGTCTGTGGTGAGAAGAAAAGGTTCTTCAAAATTTGGGTAGATAAGGATGGGGTCTGAGATGAGAGCTTTCTTTAAATCATTGAATGCTGCCTTACAATCGGAATCAAAGAAGAATTTAGTGTCCATTTGAAGCAGTTTTGTTAAAGGTTTGGACACTTTAGCGAAATTGGGAATAAATCTTCTATAGTATCCGGCCAATCCTAAGAAAGATTTGATATCTTTCGGGTTCTTTGGCTCTGGGAAGTTTTGGATACAACTGATTTTTTCGGGGTTTGGTTTTACACCTTGTTGCGTAATTAGATGACCAAGATACGTTACCTCTTTTCTTAAGAACTCACATTTGTCGGGTTGAATCTTAAGATTTGATGTGCGAAGACGTTTGAAGACTTCGGTCAACCAGGAAATGTGTTCGTGAATCGTTGGGGGGTATACAATGATATCGTCCATGTATACTAGACAACGTTCATTTTGTATTCCAAGGAGGATGTTGTCCATGACACGTTGGAATGTGGACGGGGCGTTCTTTAAACCGAACGGCATACGAACAAACTCGTAATGGCCGTTTTCGACTGAAAATGCTGTCTTGGGAATGTCTTTAGAATCGATCTCTATCTGATGAAAACCGGAGGCGAGATCTAACGTCGAGAAATATTGGCATTTGCCAAGTTGATCTAAAAGATCGGAGATGTTTGGCAAGGGGTATTTGTCGTCGACTGTGACTTCATTCAGTTTCCTGTAGTCAATGACGACACGCCATTTTTGTTAGCCTGAGGCGTCTAATTTTTTGGGAGCAACCCAAACTGGGGAAGACCAAGGGAAATAGAATGACGAATGATGCCTTGATCAAGCATTTTACTGACTTGTTCTTTAACCTCTTCTTTATGGACCTGAGGGTACCGATAAGATTTGGTATAGATGGGTCTGGAGTTATTTGTCTCGATCGAATGTTTGATTTCGTTCGTAAAAGATAATGCGTCGCCTTCTAAGAAAAATATGTCTTGAAAGTCTAGACAAAGGCTCGTAATCATATCTTCTTCTTCAACGTTTAAGTGATCTGTCCTGAGTTGTTGTCGAATTAATAAGTTTGTGTCAACTGGTTCAGAGTCATAAGAGTTGTTAAAATTGAAGCAGGGTTGTGTTTGACTAAGGGGTTCTATAGTGAAGTTGTCGAAATTAATTGTTTTTGGGATGGCGTTGGCGTTTATAACTGAAGTGAGGAATTCGCCATTTTGGTTTACATATACCAAGGAATTGGGTAATCTGACTTTTTCTTTTTCTATAGTATGTAGAACAGCGTCGGTATTAGCAAGGTGACATCGCAGTTCACATACTTTTTCGGTGCGGGGTTCTATAGGAATATAGTTCGGAAAATTATTGGGTTTTTGTGTGTTGGGAATTGTTGGAGATGCGATATCTGAAGAAGGCAAGGTAGGGACCTTGTGAAGAGCGATATCCTTAAAATTTGTTCTAAGTTGCTTAGATTTTAGGTCTATTACGCATTCGTAATGTTCCAAAAAATCTAAACCTAAAATGCCATCAAAGTCGATGTCAAGATTACAAATAAAAACCTTGTGGGGGTTACCAGGAGCAAATGGTACAAGGGTTGACTGGGAAATTGAAATTTTTTGATCAGTGATGCCCTGAATAATTACATGTTCTTGGAATCTTTGGGGAAAGTTTTTGACAGTTTGCTCTTTGAAAATTGAAATTCCTGCGCCTGTATCTATAAGCAATTTGTATTGACCAGTAGCGTCGTTTATGTAGTATAAGTTTTTTGGGTTGACAGTGTGAAGGGTAGTTACAGGAATGTTTGTTCCGGGAAGTTTGCGTTCGGATTCATGTCGTCTAAATTCATTGTTTGTATTTGTGATGTGATGTTGGTTGTTATGTCCGGTGGATGAACTGGATTTGGGAGAGAAAGAAAATCCTGGTAGTTTTGATTTTCCACTGGGTCCAAATCATCAGTTTGATCGCCGAAGTTATCAGCAGTATGATAATTAGTATTTCCTGTGTCGTATGAATAACTATTATCTGTATAATAGTCGTAATTTATTTGATTATCAGCTGTATGATAATCCTCATATGGGTGATTATTAGCTGTATAATAATCGTTGTCATTATCGAAAGAATTTGTGCAACTTAAATGATGTGCCCTGTTTGGATTCTGGTGGAAATTAGGGTTCTTTTGAATCACTGACTGACGAGGTTGTTGCATATTTTGTTGGAATTGTCTTGACTGATTAGGAGGATATTGATTTGGTCTAAAAGGTGACTGATTTTGCCTGAAAGTTGGCTGATTCTGCCGAAATTGTGGGGTCTGATTTTGCCGAAATTGTGGAGGCTGATTTTGGGAACCATTATTAGCGAAAGGGTTTGGTCTCATATAGTTGTTGTTACCGTTATTGTTATTGTAAACGGGTGCTTGGTAATTTTGGGAACGACATTCGGAGGCGATGTGTCCGAATCTACCGCAAGATAAGCACTTCTATTTGAAGGATTAGGCCTTCGGAAAGATTGGTTGGGCCTCGGGGGAATTTGTTTCGTAGTTTTCTGGTTCTCAAAATACGATAACTGTAGTTCGCGTCTGATTCTTACATTGGCTTCTAAAAGGTCTTTAGGGTTACCGGCACGAATGATTTGTCCGAGACATGGTTCTAACCCGGTTAGAAGGGTGTTAAGCGCCATAGTGTCTATAAGACTCGTTTGTGCTACCTTTTGGTCTGCGTTTAAATTGGATGCCTTTTGAATATTGGCGTGCATTTTTGCTGTTAGGACTTGTAGTCGGTTGTAGAAAGTGAGTGGTGACTCGTTGGATAGTTGCTGAAGGCGTTGTAGATCTTGTATCAGGGACGTCAAATCCCTAGAATCTCCAAAATGAAGATTCAAGAGTTGTTTTAGTTCTAAATAAGATGCGGGGCTACGCGAATTTATAGTTGGACCGCTCTGCCTTTTAATTTATTTTTGATATGGATAAGTAAAAGGTATCTTTGATCGCCCGTCGACATATTGTAAGCACAGTCGCACGCATTAATAAATGTTCCCAAGGAGATCTGATCTCCTTCGAACTCTGGGACGATGGAGAATATTTCGGATAGCCAATAGGGCTCAGGTTCAGAGCCGTCTCTGGGAAATTGTTGTGCCATTTTTAAATTTATTAAATGGGAGAATTTGAAAAATTGTTTGAAAAATTAAGCAAAAAATTTTTTTTTTTTTTCAAAATAAATGTATAAATCGGCTAAAGTGCAATAAATTGTTACGAAAACAACAAAACGTATAATGGAGGGAAATAAATATTTGCAAACAAAGTATGGTAAAAATAAAATAAAATAAATCGAGAAATTCAAAAATATAAGGTACAAAAATAAAATTGGTATGGTTAAAAATATGGTTCGGGTATTTTGGTCGTCCGAACAGAAAAAAAATAAAATCAAAATTATTGGTAAAATTAAAAATTGCGAGATGATTCCTGTTTGTACTCACATTAAATGGAACATCGATGCTGCCGTGTTCTGCAGTTGTAGTTAGTTGCCTTGTTCTACGGTTACAGTTGGGACGTCTCGAGAGGTTCTTTCTTCCTTCAAGGGATTAGGATCCGCCGCTACCAGTTAAGCTAGTTCGCCGGTTCTACGTTCTGGAATCCTACTGACTGCGCCACTTTTTATATCACTTCTTTTCAAAATGACTTTTTAAAAAAATTATTTATTAAATAACAAACTTTAATACTTGAAAAACTTGAGTGCAATAATATTAACACTAGAAGTTAAGGAAATCATCTGCCGGACTGAAGGTCGTGAATAACAATTTATAATAAATAATGTGCTGACTCTATATAAACTTAAACAATGAAAAGGAAAGAAATTCTGTGAAGTTAAAACAGCAGATGAGCATATTTTAGCTATACGAGACGAAAGTAATATAATATGAAAGATTAAAATGTGAAATGAGATCTACTACGTGACAATTTGAAAGAAAAGTATAATATTACATTATGAGAAAAAGGTGTTATGTGTTATGAATTACAATGTTATAAAATATAATATAGAATTTATTATTTTAAAGAGTCTATTAAATTTCTATATAACATATATATATATATATATATATATATATATATATATATATATATATATATATATGTATATATATATATATACAGGGTGTAAATAGTTTGAGTGCATATATTTTAGGAGGAGGTAGTATACACCAAATTAAACAAAAAACTCTTATACCACCATGGTCAGTAGGCCTTAACCAAGAAAATCCCTAAAACATATTAAGTAAATTATTGTCAATCCGGCAACGTCGCTCGCGTTCGAAGCAGATTCACTCTTAGCGCGAATAATAAAGGAATGACTACGCCGACAAAAAAAGTAAACACCTGTGTTTTGTATTGACTGATGATATTGACCTTAGAATTAAATAAAAATGTATGAAATATTTTGTTGAAAATATTTACGTTTTTAATACAAGGTATTGCAATTAGAATTTGTATTTGGCGGTTTCTTTTATGCAATTATACAAAGTTAGGTAAATATGATATGCAACTCAAGAGATCTGTATATGTAGTTTTTTACCAGTTAAATTATTCGAAGGGTCATTATTACTGATTTAATTAATATTATTTATATTAGACAAGTAAATATATAATCCTACTTACCGAATTTATTATAATGATGATAACTGAGTTGAAACAACGGATTATTCACAGGAAATGTTCAAAATGCCCCATTACTATCGACACAAGCACGACATCGTTTAATCCAATTTTCACGTATGCGAGAAAAAATTCCTGGAATATTTCGGATTTCGTCAGCAGCGTCAAAAATGCGTTGTCTAAGGTCATTCTCGTCAATAATTGGAGTCGTGTAAACCTTACTTTTCATGTGTCCCATAAGTAGAAATCTAAAGGATTGAGATCAGGATCTTGCTGGCCAACGTATATGTCCGTTTCGACCAATCCAACGACGGGGAAATGTTCTATTTAAGAAGTCGACAACTAGATGACTTGCGTGGGCAGGTGCTCCGTCATGTAAGTACCACATATTGGAACGTTTTGTAGGTTCACTCCATCTAACAAATCTGGTAGGGTGTTGTTCAAAAATAAAGGTAATTCTCACCTGTCAAACGTGCAGGTAGTATAAATGCCCCAACCAAGTATTCACCAACTATTCCAGCCCACACGTTAACTGAGAATTGTGTTGAAATACTGACTGGCGTATTTCGTGCGGATTTAACTCAGACCACGAATGCGTATTATGAAAATTTATTATACCATTCCTATTAAAACTTGCTTCATCTGTTGTTAAAATATTGTTCACAAAATTAGGAAAATCGTCGATGTTTTCTGAGGGACCAACGACAGAAATTGAGTCTTGGTTGAAATCATCAATTGAAAGCCCTTGAACCCGCTGCATGTGATATGGATAGTGTGAGAAATTTGCAGCTCACTTCCAATACTCCGTGTGCTACGATATGTTGATGTCGATAAGGTCTAGTATTTGATCCTCAGGAGCTAAGATACGATTATGTCGCTGTGGTCCGCGATTGTTTATTTGTGGTATTACACTACCTATTTCCAGAAGCCTCTGCGAAACAGCTACGAATGTCCTAGCATTGGGCAGGCGTCTGTTTGGAAACCTTTCCCTGTATAACATTCTTGCTATTCTGCAATTACGTCTGCTTTCCCCATAAATTAAGAGCATGTCATGTCTTTCCCTAATTGTATAATCGGCCATTATTTATCACAAATAAATACTGTCGCACTATTCTTATTTTCGAACTTACACACGAATCACAACCGATTTTATTTATTTTAAAAATATATTAAATGGAAAGCAAACCACGAAGTCTACATCAAATAGATATCATTCAAATCACTTTACCGTTTATCTATTCTTATTTACAAGAATCGAAATCGCAAAAAACAATCGTAACTCTCAGTCGTCATCTGTATGCCACATTGCCATATCTATTCGGAGAAACTTACACTAAATTATAAAAGCATATTTCGAGTTTAAATAATCAATTTTCATTTTTAATGTGGCTATTAAAGATGTATAAGCTATTGAGTATTTACATATTTAGATTTACCGACATTTTGAAATCGAAATTATTGTATTATTCACTGTAGCAAGGGCTTCATAAACTCTAACTTTATGTGTCCTTTTTGGCAAAACTATAGTTTATTTTAGAAAATGTTATAAAGCTTTTTGATTTGTTTTGCCTGAAGTATTGTTCTTCAAAATCTTTGCACTCAAACCGTACCGTTATACACCCTATATATATATAGATATATATATATATATATATATATATATATATATATATATATATATGTAATGAGTTCTGGAAAACAGCTCTAACGATTTCGATGAAACTTTCCCATTTGGAAGTTTCGATGGATAGAAATCGATTGGGGAGGGTCTAATCTTTGGGAAAAATCGTTTTACAAAGAAATTAAATTATTAAAAAATTATTGACAGTTTGACAATCAAGGCGGCTGCTTTGTAATTTCAAAGCGTTCAATATAGGGTAATTTGGTAACCTACGTAAGAGACTCCTGCTGTAAAAATTCTTTTAATACAGGGTTATTGATGATCTATTTGAGAGTGAAACTTTTTTAAACATTCTTTCAATAAAAATTGTGTTTGTATGTTGCGAACATGTAACTATATTATGCCTCATATTTTCCTAGCACTGTATTTGTATACCTAGACATTTCAAGAATTCAAACTGAAAAAATTAGCCCGGTAGGCAAATTTTAGATGAGTAAGATCTCATGATTTCGGATATAATATAAATTTCAAAAAAAATTTCAAATTTCAAAATATGTTAGATGGTCTATAAGATTGCTATGCAGGATTTGGTTAAAATATAGCGTCAAATGGAATTATAGTATAGTTAGAAAAAAAGCGAGAAAAATAATTTATATGGTACCCTATAAGCAGTTGGAAATTAATAATAGCTAACGTACAACAGGGTGAAGTAAAAGTATTGTTATGCATGGTCGCTAAAAAAATGTTAATAGAATGGTATAACCTATACGGTAGCTTATCAGCATTTGTATTTACAGGGTGGTTGCAATATAGGATGTACTGGAATTATAATATTGTATTTGTATGTTCCGAACATGTAACTATTGTATGCCTCCGCCATATTTTCCTAGCATTACATTTTTAAAGCTAGACATTTTAAGTTTTCAAGGTGAAAAAATTCAATCAGTAAGATCTCGTGATTTCGCATATTAGTTTGATGCATTTAATATGAATTGGTGGTGTAAAATTATAATTATACAGGGCCTAACAAAATATGTTAGATGGTCCATAAGAGTTGCTATGCAGGATGGTTAAAGTATAGCGTCAAATGGAATTATAGTATAGCTAGAAAAAAGCGAGAAAAAATAATTGTGTAGGGTACCCCATAAGCAGTTGGAAATTAATGATAGCTGACATACAGGGCGGAGTAAAAGTATTGTTATGCAGGTCGCATAGAATGTTTTACTATAGGGTAGCTTATTAGCATTTGCATTTATAGGGTGGTTGCAATATAGGATGTAATGGAATTATAATTATACATAGTGGTTCAAAAAAATTACATATACAAATGCATATACAGGGTAGTTAAACATATGGTGGTGTGAAATTATACTTCTACAATGTGATTAAAATTTGTTATATTAGGTAGCCTGTAAAAAATGCTTATATAGGGTGGAGCGGAATTATAGTTATACAAAGTGTTTACAAAAATGTTACAATATAAATAAAGAATTTGGAAACAAAGTGTTTGTAGAATGGCCAAAAGCGGTCGCATATACAGGTTGTTGGAATATGGAATCGAGTGGAAGTGTTGAGTGATTAAAAAATGTTAGAAAAAATTGTTTGGATGGGTTTTTCATAAGAAGTTTGCACATATAGGGTGGTTGAAATATAGGGGGGAGGAGTTGAATTGTAGTAACACAATGTAAATAAGAATTGTAAAAGAAAATATTATGTTAGGGGAGTTTAAATTAGTTTACATAGCAAATATCCGATTATTTGGATATATGTACGTTTATGATAAAACCTTGAATTTACTAGTGAACCTGGGTCACCCAGGTACTATATTGTAAGATGTTGAGGAAAACCAACAGAAACCTATAAGAAACGTAACTGTGACAATGATGTAAGAAAAACATCTGTATTGAGAATTTTGAAAAAGAAAAATACTATCCATATAGATTTAAACTTGTTCAGTAACAAAAGGGCAATGCTCCTGATCGTAGATTACAATTTTCTAAGATGATGAACGTTTACCCTACATGGAACGGTCAAATTGTCGGTATTGGAGTACGCAAAACCCTATTAAAGTGAACGTTTGGGCTGGCATAATAAATAAGACAATAATTGGACCATATTTTTTGAGAACGCATTACTGATTTGCTTGGCTTTTTTACAAAATATTATAATACCAGAATTAAAACAACCTTTTCCTGATACTGTTAACCTGTCAGGCATTAATAGAAACATATGGTTTGAAAATATCCAGTTACCACATTATGCAGCAGCGGTACGAGCTTATCTCAATCAAGTTTATCCTCATGAATAGATCGATAGACGAGGCGAAATTGAATAGCCACCGAGTTCTTGTGATTATTTATCTATAAGAGTAAACCAACTACTATTGATGATTTAAAACGCCGAATAAGGGGAATTAATCAAATCAGCACAGAGATGTTGCTAAACGTTCTCGAAGAATTTCAGCAAAATTTTTAGTCAAGAAATGAATGGTGCTCAGTTTCAGCAAATGACTTAGACAATAATTAGTCTATTTTTAATTACTTCAAAATTCGTTTTTTCTATGGCATCATTAATTAATTCACAACTTAAACAATGGAAGTTGATTTATCTTATGACCAACGTACAAAAATCAACAGGTCCTAAAGTATTAAATAGTAGTTATTACTCATAGAGGATTGAATGGGCAGGTGAATAATTTTATTCAAAAAGTCTTGTTTCATATATAAAACTTGACAGAGAAAATGAAATAATACGTTACTTTATGACTTCACTGTATACATTATATATAAGAAATAAAGTTGTAAATATAAGTCTATTGTGACCGGAATCCCTCCGATATTTCGTGGAATCTGAACTATCGTTCGTCTGTCGCCTCGAGGCCAGCGGCTGGCTTTGTTAAAGTTCTCGAAGAATCGAGAGTTCTTTAAGAAAATTTCGCGACGGCCCTTTGACATTCTGAAGAATTCCGAGGATAAATATATAAATACGGAGAGGTAACGGGACTATTCACTCAGAATTTCGTAGCAGTTTAGTAGACATCAGATGTTCAAGATAAATTGTAATTGTAAAAGTAGTGGGTATAAATAAAAATTCATAAATAATCGTAGAACCCGAATAGTAAATAAAAACAGTACACTATTATTATAAGTGATTTAAGAAACTGTAAAAAAATATAAAAAACAGGCGGATTTAGAGGTTGCAAAATGAAAAATAAGAATGAGAAATATTTTTTAAATCGCAATAAAAATACACACGGATATTATTTTTCAAATATCAAAAAATGATGTCCATAAGATTTTGTTTACTCAAAAGAAAAATGACTTATCTAAGTGCTCCTTTTTGGTTATGTTAATAAGTCATTATGTTTT